>JBBMOC010000020.1:3928799-3960186 GCA_037975185.1 Centropyge bicolor | reverse complement strand
CTGATTGGTCTATTGTCACCTTGACAGATTTCAGGTTAAATGTTCCATTGCTACTTTTTCGCACAGAATATAATCACAAATAAATATACGAGAAATAAAAGGACAATCGTGGGTTTCAATTTATTTTTATTACTAAAAAAGGCACCAAATACAGGCATCATGTTGATAGCATCATAGTTATTTTCCACAAAATGATAGCACCAAAAAATATATTGTTATACCCCATCATTTCCTGTTTCCGTGTTGTTTCGATAGGCACACAGTTGAAAGAAAACAGGAGGCGGGATCAGAGAGACAAATGGAGAGAAAGACGTGTCAACATCTCACATGAGAAAAAAAAGTGTTTTTCTTTTGCAGTGCTCTCCAACCAGTGTCATACACTTACAAAAATTACAGTAACTTTAACATCGTGGGTACATCAGTAGCTGAGTGTAACATAATACATCATAAGAGGGTAACATAATAATACATGAGAGAAGAAAACATTTGAGCGAGATGTGAGTAAAAAATAAGTGAGAGGTTTTGTGTCTTTGGGCGGAACAAAGGCAGGTAGACACACATCTCTTATAAAATACACCATTTTCAAAAGTGATTATTTTCATTAGAGCAGTAGTAAGGCGAAAGCACTCATTCATGTGGACGGGATCAATACCTTTGTTGTCCAAATGCGGCGTCTGATTTATTACAATCACAGAGAAATTTCCATTTTCTCACTCTCGGAAAAGAAAAAGAAAACACTTTGGATGATTGGTTTTGAAATTCATGAGGAAAAATACTGCATGGCACTTAATATTGGCAGCTGTCAGAGTACAGTACAAACAACAAAAATAAGAATTTGTGTTGAAACAAGAATAATCATCTGTTCAACGTGACAGTACAAATGTCTCTAAGTAAGGCTTGAAATACATATTTTTTAAAATGCAAATAAAGTTTCTGCTCATGAGGGAAGGATTAACAAAAGTTATGGCATAATTGCACTTGAATAGGTATCATTCATTTTTTGTTATTATTTACACTCTGCACTCATTCAGCACACTGTATGTGCTTAATACTTTCACAGCAGTCTAAAGCAGCTGTAGCCGATGAAAAAGTCGCTCCACAGGAAACTTTGATCTGTTCAATCAGAGTCTTAGAGTGAATTTATCTGCAGAAACAGTGTATGTTAAGGAGGACTTCTACACTGGCTACCACTCTACAGTAGTGACATTTAGTAGCAGTGAAATGACTCAATGCAGCAGAGAAGTGTTTTTGTCGAAACAATCACCAGTGTATGAGCTACCACTCACCATTTTGGTGCTAAAAGGACACAAATGTCAAGTTAAACAGTAATGAAATTAACAGCAGATGATTTTGGAGGGAGTTTGGATGATCGGATGCAGATGTTTTGGCTGTTTCACGCAGCTGAGTGGTTTTTGGTTTCCTGAGGTAGCCCAGTTGCGAAATGATTCAAATGCTGCGTAGCTGTCTGCACGTCACACTCTTCCCTTTTTCAAAGTGGTATAAAAATACATTAACAAACATCTCGTTCCTTAAGTACAAACTTTCTTTTAGAAAATACCTTTTTTTTTTTTTACTTTATCCTCCCTCTCTTTCTCTCCTCTTCCCTGTCAGTGTTTCAGACCTCAGTGCCGTCGTTGAGGTTGTTGTGGAGTTTGACCTCCAGGTTGACCTGTTTGACCTTGGCCTTGCCGTTGGGCTCCTGGTTGCGGTTGAGGATGTTGACATTCCTCACGGTGCAGTGTTTGGTGCTGAAGTTCTTCTCCACACACTTGTCCATGCACACCTCCACCTTGGTGTTGAGCGGATACTCCTCGTACACTTTCTGAGCCTTCTTGCTCTTCTTCTTGGCCGACCGTCGACAGCGGCGGAACAGGAAGCAGGAGGCGAGCAGGACCAGGACCAGCAGGGTCACGGCAGCCACTCCGCCGCCCACTGAGCTGCCCACGTGGGCATTAAAGGTGGCGGAGGGGCCGGCCTCCAGACGGAGCGACTTCATGTTAGTGCCGTTCTTCACCTGGTCGCCCTCGTTGTCGTAGATGAGCGACTCGTCCAGCGTCAGACGCCCGCTGCGGTCCACCAGGTCGCGCTTGGAGCGGCTCAGCTCGTAGGTCACGGAGCGCTGAATCCTGGGGCTGGACCGCGACTCCGGGCTGATCACATAAATGACCTGCAGGTACCACTGGTGCCCTGCCTCCACCTGGTAATCAACAGTGAGACACAATGAAGGGGTTAGCTACTGTACTGAATGAAACTGTCCTTTCAAATTCAAATTAATTCCACTGTCATTCTCTTTTGCCCTGCTTTCAAAAATCACATTGTAAAGACTTTATTCCATGCCATCTAACTGCCTTTTAAGATGCTTAAAAGAGGACTCCACTGATACAGAACTGCACTCCTGTAATGTCAGACTGATGCACTGACTTAGAGTGTTAAGCGGAAATCTGCTATTTCAAAGTCAGTGAACACATGTAAAGTTGACTTGACAGTAGCACATGATAAAGATGAAGTGCAGCTGTTTTCACACACCTTGTACAGAGCATCAACCTTCATCGTAAAGCCGTCAACACCCGGCATGCCCGTCATGGTCTGCAGCTCTGGGATGTCTGAGGCAAAGTTCGCCTCGAAGGGAACATCATGGAAAAATTCGTCACATACATCTGGTTGTTTACGATCCTGCAGAGGACCCATGAAGAGAGAAAATAAGTTCAAAGTTTTCTTTCGAAAAAATCAAGCTTTATGTTACAATCAGTAAAACACAACACAATGTTGTAGAAAGTCAACAAAAACAATGTAGTGCAGAAGCAGGCCAAATGCATTAAGGTGTAAATCCACAGCCTCTGACCCAGTGCAGTGTTTGTGCCCCACATAATGATGGTTTGTTAATGACAACAACCAGATGAAGAATGTCAGTGATTTAAATAACCCACAGGCTTTGAATGTTTGAAAAAATTGGCGCCACCCCACTAAGAAGTGGAACTGGTCAGACTGGTGTGGCAGGTAAAGAGGAAGATCTGCTAGCTGGCGTGTACCTGAGGGATGTTAGTCAGCTGTACATTACATTACAGTAGACTAAGGTTATCTTGAGTCATCTGAGGCAGACTTATCAACAGAAAACAGAAAGTTCTCTTTCTACTTGAAGGTTAGAATCACACAAAAGGTAAATTCACAAGATGATTTCTAACAATAAACAATCATTTACAGCAATTTTCTTCACACACTCTGCAACTGAGACTCACAGACAGACAGACAGAACAAACACTCTTACACTTGGTACATTTACTGTAAAGTTACTGCTTGCTTGGGCTTACCATAATAGTACAAGTAAGTTTGTTTTATCTTCCTTTTTTACCCAGCTTTTATTTCTTTTAAAGACCTTCAGTTAATGAACAGGTTTTCCAGAACAGCCAAACAGGGCTGCAAAGTGGTAACACAGTCTGAATCTTCAATATATTATTATTTAACCTTAATAATATATTTAATAACAATTACTATCTATCGTTGCCAGATATATCATGCATTTTGAATAATGCTTTCGGGACAAGTGCCACAGACCAGAGTAAACAAAAGAAAACATAAATATTCGTACCAGCAGTAAGAAGCGGTGTTTGAGGTGCTTATTGGGTTGGATGCAGCCGTACTGCGGCCCTTCGTTGTACAGCGTCCCCGTGGGGTCAAAGAAGGGAACGTACCCATCCCTGCCGGTGCAGAGGTAAACTTTCTCCAGCTGCAGTTTGTAGGCTGCATTCAGGTTCTGCTCAGGGTTCCACAACACCCTGCCATATAGAGTTTGACCTGCAGGGGGCAGCAGAGGGACACACTTTCTTTTATTTGTACATGTGCATAAAAATGTTTGTGAGTTGTGATTCATATTCAGGATATTTGACCACCTCAGTCACTGCTTTATATATATAAAAAAGGTTGGAGTATACCCCCCCCCCCCCCAAAAGCATCTAATTGCTCTTTGATAAACATTTCTTAAAGGCTGTTTGAAGAAGGTTGGTTGTGTTTCTCTCCTGTCATACCCATGGAGAAGGCTCCCTTGTAGTCCATCTCAGCCATAGAGACATCAGCAATGGAGGGGTCCATCATAAACACCTTCTCATTGTTACACAGCTGGAACTCTGTGTTGAGGGAGTAAACCACAGGAACAGGCCGGTTGGTCTGCTGGAAGGCGATCGGCACCAGAAACCTGGCGGAGAAACACCACAATGTTGAGGATTCAAGAGACCTGCTTCATTTGTTCCCTCAATATTAAAATATCATTATCACACCAAGACTGTTTGGACTCGAATGACTTGAGACTTAAGCAGGGATGTACTTTTCTGGAGCGTGAGCTGTGCAGGACAGAGGTTTGTCACCAGGGTCGATCCAGGGCTGAGTTGGCTGGACAGTGCAGGGGATCAAGAAGACGGTGTACTCTCCAGAATAGTCCTTCCTGTTGAAGGAGACACATATAATAATTTCCATTGAGCAGTACCATAAAATGAAAAAATGAAAAAAAAAAACCCTAACAATTTCAGCCAACATGAATGGTAGTCTTTCTTCACTCCCTCTGATTATATCTGGATGAAGTGACTGACCTGCTGTAGGAGCTGGTGGCCCTCCACAGCTGGTACGGTGAGTCAAAGGTTTGGGCGCTCCACAGCAGCTGAATGTCAAACTCGATGCCTCCAAGGTGGTCAGGAGCCATCAGGTGGGACTTGTGTCCTGGCAGAGTGTGGTGTTCAAGGACAAACTGACCTGCAGGGAAGAGAAATATATTAGTTAGAGAAATGTGCTTTTTTGCTGTGGACTTGTTGAGAACATCTCCTCTGTCGCTCTTCATCTGTTAGTCCATAGTTACAACAACAAATATATAGAAAAAAATGAGGTGTGGATGTTTCCCAGACTCTAACATCTGAAATGTTGTTGTTGGATGTTGTTAACTAACCTCTGAATTTGGCATGGGTTTTGAACTCAATCACCAGCCGTCCGTCTTCTCTGATGTAGATCCTGATGATCTGCAGTCTGGCGGAGAGGACGCTGTCAGTCTGGATACCTGCAAATGTGAAACACCAGCCGAGATAGAGGTCAGATCAGGATTAAAGCTCAAGTGCAACCAATCAGATGTTTTGTTAAGTTAAACTACATAATAGGCTACTGATCACTTCACATAATGTGTCAGATTTTGCAAACATGGACCAAATGCATCTCTAAATTAACATTAAATTAACGTAGGTAACAGTCTAGTCACAATGTAAGGTTGAAATAGAAAACGACATTAAATATGATGATGAAACCAAAACCGTTAGCATCTCAATAAAACACCAAACACACAAAATGATCTGTCTACATTTCATAGAGAAAGATCAGCAGTAAAGTAACTGCAGTATTTCAGGTATTAACATGAGGCAATTGCATAAAAGTAGAAATCCAACTTCATATATTTTCATGATAGCTGCCTAGAAAATGAAGATTTCCTGTTGTTTATTAGCTTTCTTAAGGTGCTATAAATAATTACTTGGTTGAGCTTGTATATCCAGATGAAATGCACAATGGGAGACTTGTATTAACTTTATGACTTGCTCATTACTATGATTTGCTCATTAAGAGACAGTTCCAGTTTCACAGGTCTCTGCTGTGTTAAGTTCTGACCTGTCCTCCAGAGCACAGTGTCGTAAAAGAAAGAGAACTCCATCTCGGTGTGATGCTCCAGTGAGGCCCAGCCTCTCGGTGCTGTCACGTAGATGTAGGACACGTAGAGGGGAACCTGCACCGTCAGGAAGGACTGAGCCGAGTCCCGAACCTGGAAGAACAATGGTATGCTTTAATGTTGGTTCTCCGCCTGTGGCATGGGAACCATCAGAGGGTCATTTTGGCATCTACTGTGAATGAACACTTTTTAATGAGGATTTCATAAAAAGTATTCACTTTAGATATGATGTGCATTATGATCAGTATTCATAGATGAAAAATTGAGAATTTTTTTTCTCAACATGGACATTATACCCTTTGTTAAAGACAATTAATTAAGCATGAAAGTTCATTTTTGACCTTGGAACAATTAATAATAAACAATCCACTCAAGGTCTATTTACTTGCTCATTACGGAGCTTTTGATGGTAGGTTTTCAAGGTCAAACGTGGACGGGGAAACTCATCTTTTAAGCAAACATGAATAATTCCCAAAAGTATATAGAAAAATGTTTAATCATCAACAGTCCTATGACAAATGAACAACAATGAAAACCTTATCAACAACGACCAGATTTAAGTGATGATCCAATTGTCGATTTTCAGCTGAAGACAAATATTGTAATTTGCTTAAAGATCAGGCTGGAAGGTTACTTAGTCGAGGTGTCTGCTACGTAGTATAGTCGTTTTAATTGATAATTCTGGGTATTTTAAACTGCATGACTCTGGTGGTCACAGAGTGGTTAAGAACTGGCTCTTTACTGTCCTACGCACCTGGAAATCGGCAGTGACGGAGCCCCCGCAGACGTCGATGAGCTCCGTCATGTCATAGTATGCGTCAAAGGTCCAGATGCAGCTCTTGAGGTTGAGGTGCTTGTAGAGCTGGATGCTCTTGGGCTCCCGGACGTTGGGGTTGAACTGGTAGGGGCGGTCATAACCTGGGCCCAGAGAGATGCTGTCATAGGATACGTCGTCCAGGAAACCGGTCTCTGTGGAAGAGTGGTGTCAAAGTTTGTATTTGCTGAAACAGTTGGTCACACAAAATCATCATTTCTGAACAAAGATCTGGTCAAAGTCTCAGAACCATTGTAATCTATTTCACAAGGTGGATTACATTGTAAGTAACTATTTCAACAAAATTTCTGCTGAATGCTGAACACAGCTGACCATGTTTTTTTGTGGTATGTGGCGTTGGCATATAGTAATTAAATCACTCTGACGTATCTGTGTGTATGTGTTTGGAGGAGGAAACACTCTGTAGCTTAAACTAGTAAACCCTGACATGACCTGGCTGCCCACGCGGTTGAAAATGGAGGAATATTCCACTGGTGTATGAACTTCTAAATGACCCTGGCTGTGAACATAATATAAATGCTGTGAATGTGAAATGTGCATGATGTGTATGAGACTGTGTTGATGTGTGACTGACCGGAGAGACCCTGCAGGTCTTTGAGGGTAACAAGGTTGGAGCAGATGTGCTGCTGCCTATAAATGGACTCTGACAGCAGGAAGTGCAGGTTGTGCAGTGGCATGGTGGACACCAGGGGCAGCATGCCGTCCTGATGTGGGATCTGGACTGAGATATGGATACTAAACATGGACAGAGCAGCAAAGCAAAGACATTAATGAACATTACATCAAAAATTTGGTGGAGACTTTTATCTCTGATTTAAGAAGCTTGAATCCAGCCATCCCCACTTACCGGTTGGGGTGCTCTTTGTGCTTGACGTCCAGGTATTTGAGCGTGGCGATGAAGGACTGAGCCTGGAAGCCTCTGGCGGTTCCTGTGGTAACAGGCGTGTGGCAGATGGAGCCTTCTGTGCCGATGGTGGCGATGTTGCTTCTGAGTGGAGTTCCAAGGTGACCCGCCTTATCTCTGGCCTGAGCAACGCAGCGAACGTGGAAGCGACGGCTGAAATAAATACTGTCAAGGACCTGAGAGAGGCGGCAGAGGAATGGATGAGACATGAGAGACTGTAAGAAAGACTGAAAGTACAGCACTGTTTTACTCTTGGTAGGACTAATATACAGATATATGGATAAGCTGATACATGCATGAACACAAAACAAAACAGACAGCACATTGTTTTCAGGAGTAATTTTGTACTTTACATTTACATTTCACCCACTTCTGACTGATCAAGACGACTACAGTTTTAGCACTGATCACCTCTGCTCCATCTGCGCCTTTTAAGAAATCACAACTCACCATATGGTTGACGCTGGTATATGGGGTGGTGTCTGTGACTGTCTCGAAGGGGGACCGGGCACCGTTGGTGTCGGTGGGCGCCGCCACTTCCCAGGAGAAGTGAACTTGGGTCTGGTTGATGCCCGCCTCCTCACAGCGCTCCTTCATCACAGAGTACTTGGGGTAGTGAGGGTCACAAGGGGTGACGCAGACCAGAGGGTAACCTGGAGAGGGCATCTTCTTGCTGCCTTCCTTGGTTACTTCCTGGACGTGATCGTAGTCAGCGAGAGAGACGACCTGAGGAGGAGGCAGGGTGGACAATGATGAAGTTATTTCTCAGAATTTAACCTTACATCTTTATTTCATTGTTTCCATTTCAACACGGCCCAGATGATGTGGGCAGAGCACAAACACAGTGTGAGATGAGATTCCTGCTGAAACATTAAAAGGCAGCTGAGGTCAAGTCACCCACCACATAATATTTTAATAGCAAATGAGCATAGCTGAACCGATGTGCTCATTGTGGGGGGTTCTGGTTAAAAGCATAAAAAATGTAAAAACCTGTAAACAAACGCCTGAAGGAAAATGCCTATGTTTCATGCTGCTGTTTTGGAGATGCTGAATATGTATAAGGACAAAGGAGTGATTTTGCCAAGAGTGGAGATGTTTCTGGTTTCTAGCTCCAGGCTCTCTAAGTATTAAGCTCTCAGCGCTGCTAGAAACAGACAAAAACTTACAAACTGTGGTGAAAACAAACAAGCAAGCAAGTCAATAAAATCCTTCAAAAAGCTCCTTAAAAGACATACTGTACTTTTGTCCTTTTGCCCTTGTTTTACATATTCATGTTGTTTGTGTGTTGTTATCAAAAAAGACAAACTAGATGAAATAGTTCTGTCATAGATCCAACTTTTTCATTTGAACCCCACTGAAAACAGTTAACATTATACTTACAATGGGTGTTGCAGGCAGGATGAGGCTGCCTGAAGCCTCCTGGTCCAAAATGGTCACTGTTGCCATAGTGATCTCCCCGAGCACTGCCTCCACGGGGTCGTCAGGGCCAAGGACCAGCGAGAAGGACTCGTGCCACTCCCTGTCCTCATTAGACAGAATCTCCACTTTGAACAGGATGTGGTCCATCCCTACAGAGTGAAACAAAGTTTTCCTCTATTGTCAAAACATACAAAAAAAATTAATCTTGATTCAAATGTTCAAATCTGGAAATCGGATGTTTTTCTGGATTAGTCACATTAGAATTTTCAGCACTGACCAGGAGTGAATTTTAGCACTCGGCTCTTGGGATTGTAGTCGACTCCTGACTGGGCTGATCCGTCCCGGGTGCTGCAGCGGATCTTGGAGGTCCGGTCCAGATCCCCCCGACGGATCACCTTGATGTTAAGCACCTCGATGCCATCCGGACCAGGAGGCTCTCTGACCTGGTAGGATGCCTGCTCAAACTCAATGGTGGGAGCTGAATAAACAGGAGGGGATAAAATGTCAAAGTGCTGCCCTCTGGTGGTGACTTATACATCTATGACTATACAATAGTTTAGACATAATCTCAGTTGCCAGTTTCTTCTTCCTGTCCTAAAAAAATAATACATTTTTGTTGTTTTCGTTGAAACTGTTTTAGAAATGTATTAAAACTGCAGAAATATGGGATCTGATATTTTTGTGGAGGTTCTACTCAAAGAATATTTATGTATTTTTCCTGAACAATATTCTAACTCCTCAATACAATTAAGATTAATGATTTTCATGAGCTGGAGAAAGGAAATATTTTCTCTTCTCTTCTTACCATCCTCATCATTGGTGATGGTGATGGTGACAATGTCGCTAACACCCAACATGGCACCGCTCCAGTGGTCGCCCAGCGGTGTCCCAAGATGCACCTGAAACTCCTCTTCAGGCTCAAAAACAGAGTCATCATTGATGTGAACTGTGCAGTTTTTGACCTGAGAAACAAAGATACAAAAGGTAAGAATGAGCAGGTGACAGACATGAAAAAGATAGAAACAGACTTAATCTACTTTAGATAAACACTTTGTAAAAAACTCCACCTTCTCTCCTTTGAGGAAAGTGATGCGTGACTCATCAGCATTCCTTCTCTCCTCAAAGTCGTCCATCACCATGGCTGACATGGTCCGAGTGAAGCAGCGCACTGATGACTTGAAGGACAGGTCTCCTGTGCGGATGATGGGGATGTGGAGGACACTGTCTTTCTCCTTCACAATGTAGGCAGTCTTCTCAAACTGCATGCTGGGAACTGAGAGAGGTAATGATGGTTGTGAGAGAGCTGATTTTAAATCCTTAATACTGGTAAATGTAATTAATAATGCATACTTGATTTTAAGTGAATGTTTTAAAGTCTGTTTGAATGTTTTACATTAACATTCTTGTGTGTACATACTGTCCTGGAAGGTGTCAGTAATGACGACGTTGGCTTCGTAGGGCTCTTGGAGGACAGCACCCTGAGGAGAGCTGAGGAACACCACAAACGACTCAGATCCTTCGATGGATGGGTTCTGGATGTCGTCCATAATGGTCAAACTGCAGCTCTGTAAAAAAAAAAAGAGAGAAGTTGAGAAGTTCCTCATCATTGCCAGCTGAGGTGATGAGTCATCTTAAAATAAATGAAAACATATCTTAAGGATAAAGACACCCTGGTATACTTGGACTTGCTGGAGATGTCCTTCAAAATGTATCCATGTAAAGATGCTACTCTCGAAGAATTAATGAAGAGGTTTGTTTATTTCTGATCCAATATTGCTGCCTTTGCCTTAACACTTTCAGATATCTGTCTCTGTTCTCACCTCCTCAGTTTTTCCAGGTTTGAACTCCACCTTCTTGGAGCTGGGGATGTAGTCGACCCCTGGGCTGGCTGAGGGGGGGTCTGATGGTCGGGTGGCACACCACACTGAGGTCACAGATGACAGGTCACTGCCATGACGCAGCACTGGTATTTCAATTGTGCCTGGAGTGTGGGCATAAGAATGAAATGCGGGTTTAAAAAATATGAGAAGAATCAGGATTTCTGTAATTCAAAATCAAATTTTGTATGGTCTGCAATTTTAGAGTAAATAAAATCATGAACTAATAGCAGCATAACCTGACAGAGAAACTGAATTTTGCAGCTAAATTAGCTGAGACTAATTATGCTGACTGTTCAATACTGCATGGTTGATGACGTAACACACAAAGAAAAGAGAGAGAGAGAGAGAGAGAGATGGGGGTGGTAGGTGTATTTATAGCTTTTCTACAGAATCATTTGTAGCACAAGGTTAAAGTCAGTAGCCAGTAGATCCTGTGTTTCCTGCTTCACACCGTGATATAAACAAAGAGACTAAATGAACAGACTGACAAAAAAACTGATAATAATCTTGTTTCTAACAATGAGATGCGTAAATGTTCAAGGAGTATGCTTCTGTTTCATGTGCAGTAAAGAGATTTAGGAAACAGTAGGGGGTCCACAGACACTACTGGTAAGAAATTAATGCTACACCCTTGGATGTAGCAATTATAAAAGTTCCCTTTCAAACACCATTTCTTACTCTCCTTGGCACCTGACTAATTTGCCCTTTTAAATTTACACATTTCTTTTAAAGAGTATAGCGACACTGTGTCTTTTAAAATGAGAGTTGAACTTAAATTTCTTTTGGTGATAGAGGAAAAAAACTACAAAATTAATTGTATGAAAATACACAAAGGAAAGAAAATCAAACAACTTGTCTGTGTACAGGTGGATGAAAGAGAACGGCGCATACCGGCATCTTCACTGAAAGTGAAAGTGGCATTCCCGAGAGAAACAGTGGATGCATCGTTGGGTCCATCGATGATGACCTTGGCCGTCATCACGTCCCCCATTCGGGCATTATCGGAGGCGTCTGACAGCACCAGCTCAAACTCCTCAGACAGCTCGTACTCACTGTCGTCAATGAGCTTAACGTCGCAGGTGGACATGCTGACACCAGGGCCGAAGATGACGCGGTTGTCGTTGGTCATCCCGCGGCTCTTGTAGTCGGAGCCGGACTCCAGAGCGTGAAGGCTGCTGCCCTGAGCCGTCTTGGCCACGGTGTAGCAGAGAGCCGACACAGTGCTTGAGGTGTCACCTGAGTGGAAAAGGGGCAAGAGAAAGAGGGTCACTGCTGGTCATATATTGGCTGCCACATCAATCAGATGTCCAAACAAGCATAAGCGGAAGCAGCTTTTGTTTAAACAGAGACAGGAAATTTCATAGTTAATAGTAAATAAAGAGGTTAACCATTGCATTTTGTACAGTTCTTTACCTTTTCTCTCGATGGGTGCGTGGATGAAGCCAGTGCTCTCATTGACGTGGTAGGTCTTCTTGTCAAACTGCAGAGTTGGTTCGTCCTCTGTGTCGTTGATGTTGACAATGGCACGCGTGTTTCCACCCAGCAGTGCGTACACAGGCATGCTCAGCTCCACGTGGAAGCGCTCAGTTCCCTCAAACACCTTGTCGTCATTAATGACGATGGTGCACACCTTGGTGTCCTCGCGCTCATCAAACTGTACCTGTGAATTAATGGGACGACAGCAGTGTTATTAAATAGTTGTTGTTGTTTATGATAGGATGTAATATTCAATGGCCAATCAATGAAACCAAGAACCTAGATAAAACAGTATATTATTTTAGTGGTGAAAAGTTTGAAAAGTCAAGAGATTGAAGCCCTGGTGTCTTAACTGAGAGTCGAACCTCAAACATAAACTTTAAAAACAGTGCGTATTATTCTTGGAAAGTCTGTTATCAAAACAAATTAACTGACAAGAAAAATCCCATAAAGAGTAACTTGAAAGTTTTGAAAAAAAAACAACATGTCTTTGATAATTCAATAATTATTTTGCTGTCAGTGGTTGAATTTAATGTTAGATGAAAGGAAGTTTAATATAGGAAAACAAAGTTGCACAGATGAGTGAATGTGAGAGTAGTGAATGTCAAGTTGTTGAACCAAAATGATGGATGATTGTTTTCTAAAGTCAGAGGTAGTGGAAGGCTGAAGCTTTGACATTTTCTTATTCTGGAATTTCCTAAACAACAATAAAAATAATAAGATAAAAACTTGACAGTAGTAAAGAATGCTTACCTGTCCAGCATATTCCACATAGTCCTGCTGACCTGGACGGGATCCGACGCTGCTGGTGGAGGTGGCGCTGTCCTGTTCGGTGCGGCAGAGCACGATGGCATACTGGTTGAGGTTACCTGTCCGCTTCACCGTCACAGCCACCATTCCAGCCTTCTCACTCACATTGAAGCTGTGGAACCATCAGAGGAAGCTGACTTTCAATAGTTTCATAATTGAATAATTGGTAAAGTTATGTCATTTCAGTAAAAAAAAGTAATTTTGTAAACAGCTATTCATGTGTTAAATTCCCTGAAGTGAACAAAGAGATGTTGGGTTTGGTGAATGTCTCACACAGTACAGACCTTTTGTGCTCGAAGCTGATGAGTGACCACTGAATGTGGAAGACGTTGTCGCTGACCACATTCGGTTTGCTGTCTTTGACCGAGAACTTAAAGTTGTCCATGGTTTCCTGAACGTTCTCCTGATGCAGCACGTAGCGGATCAGGCCCAGGTTGATATCAGCTAGAAAGGAAAAAGGTCACATTAATAATGATCGAACACCGAATTCCTTTAATTTACTGATTCAGTTGTTGTTTCCTCTCATCATTTATAATCTCCTCATTTCACAAAGGTCACACCTTGCATGAAAGAGCTGTTGTTGTTGGTCAACAGTTCATTGCAGAAAAACATGGTTTTGATACCAAAATAATGTTTGAAATGTAGTAAAATGTCACATTGCAGCAGGAGGTTAGCAGGAAGAACCAGAGTTAAGCAATTGTCCTATAAGACAATTAGCACTGTTCTTTAGCCAGCGTGTCAGTCTGACCTTACTGTGAGGAAGGAGACGACCAAAAAGAGACTGTCCCTACAGGGACTGAATCTTAATAATAATGCTCTTTGTGAAGAATGCATTTTCTGTGAAATAATGATTCCTTAATTTGGAGCCTCCAGCCATTTTTCATTACTTGGGGAAAAAAAATGAAAATGAAGGCTCACAATTTCTGCTCATTTATACCTTCCAGAGGAGGTTGGAGAAAAACACTTTGTAAACGAGGCAGAAAGACACAAAAGAGATGAGAGTCCCTGTGCTGGATGATCAAATGACCTTCAGGAAACTCAGAATAAACACAGACAACAGTAATAAACGGGACTAATGGAGGCACTATTAACTCCAACGAAAATATCTCTAAATACTATTTCAGGCCGAGCACCAGCACTGGGCAGAATATGAGAGTCAATGTTGACAGTTGGCGTAATGTTGACAGACAGTTTGTACTGGTAAATCCCTCTCTCAGGGTGAAGGTTTATTTCAGTTACTCGATATTTGTTATCATTAAGAAAACGATGTTTACATGCTCCAAATTGAGAATGCAACACATCAAAGTGAGTGTTTCGAGTTGCTCTCCAGCCTAGAGGATCAACATTTCACAAAAGCATCACTGACATTGATCCCTGGCTGCAGCCTAGAGGTGAAGATAAGCAGGCTCATGAGGAGAGCGCTGACGATTCGAACTGCAAATTGGCTGGGAAGACGTGGGCAAGGCCAAACCGGAGGAAAAACACTCCCACGGCTGCTGAGGTGCCTTTGAACAAAACTTCCACTCAAGAAAAGAGGGAGACTATACATTTAGGGGGTCAAGTTATTTGTCCTGTCATTGACCCCTCAACCCTTCTCCTTCTCACTGTGGAGACATGTCAACTGTAGTGGAGTCTCTATTCGATAAGACTCAAGCATTAGCCATAATACCATGAACGGGAGAAGTCAGTGATGCTCCATCAACCTACATAAGGCGTCACGAAATGATTAAAGGCATAAAGAAAAAAAATTGATTAAACTAAATTTTTTATGACTTTCACTTCACATCACACTTTCTTGCATTTTTGTTTTCTCTGTTGAAATAGTAGATACTTTTACCTCTGCCGACATTGAAAACTCCTTCACGTAAACAACCTTGCACCAGAACTTGTGACTTGTGACATGACCTGCTTCATTTTAAGGAACCACAAGCCACGAGTGTTAGAAACAACTGCTAAAGAGAAAACACTTGAGTGACAATAAAATGGAGTCTGTCAAAACAACATATATAAAAAACAAAAAACCTAATCATCACATCACTAATGACTGACAAGATGGTGGCTTTGGTTTAGGCTGTCTTAAATGGGAAGATTCTGGCAGTCCCTAACTTTAAATTGTGTACAACTGGTCTTTCACTCTCAGACCTTTGGTCACATGGTTTGATTCTCAAGCTGCTGTTTCATGGCTCACATTAGAGGAAAGAATGGTGCATCCTTGCTCAGATGTTCTACTTGTGAATAGCACAGGCAATGTCAATGACAGTTTCAGCTGGTTATGACTCAACTGCTCCAGCTCTGGCACACAGTACAAAGGTTCTGTAGTATTTTCTGCAGAGGGCATCATTATTCCTACAATCCTCCTCAAAGTGGAAAAAGAGAGATAACAATTTCCTGGGTCATATTTTTGATACAGATGGGTCAAAGTCTGTTCCTTTTCAGGACACTAACAGCACATCCTTCTTGTTCTATTTACAGCTTAGAGCAGCCCTCAGGGTGCACAGTGTACCATGACGCAACTCTTTTGCTCAGACATCCACTTCATGAGTTGACTGAGGATCGAAGAGGAAGAAGCCTCCTATTAAATGCTCCTTATTAGACAGAATATGGAGAAGGTATATCCCATAATTGAAGCATATTTCTCAGAATCCCAACCATCAACACAATCATTATAATTGTGTACACAGACCTTACCTGACCCCTTGCAAGCTTTATCTCATGAAAGTTATGGGTGACGCCTGGTGCAGCTTGTGCTCTCTGGGGATTCCCAGCACACTTAATTACATGACATGTAAACGCACGTCTGTTGACCAATTATGGCAGGATGTTGCTTCCAAACTGACTGCTCTTATTTCAGAGACGGTACGCACAACCTTACCAGTTTTGATTTTGAATGACATATCTTTGCTCCAGGTTCCTAAATATCAGAAGTGTATAGTGCTTTCAGGTTTAACAGCTGCTAAGAAGATAATTGCATTGCGTTGGAAGTCCCCACACAATCTAACTGTCAGACAATGGGTTCTGACTTTTCCTGACATTATTTACATGCAGTTATCGACGGCTCGTATAAATGGGGCTCAGGAGGACCATCTGAATATATGGCTGACAGCAGCTGAAGCATTAAAGGGTCTCTTGTGATTCCTTTAATCATCATGATCTTTTGCTGTCTGTTGTGTACCTCATCCACAGTCACTGTGCTTATCCCTGATTATCAAATGATTCTGCACTATCAATTCTCGGAGAGTGGGTGGTTGAAAGACAAGGTTGAGGGTAAGTTCTGCTATGGGGTGGTATATTCTTTACCTCTCTGGCTGGTATATTACAGTGTGTTCAATGGCTGTATAATGTCTGTGTTTACATCCTTGAATAATAATAATAAAAAGATCTGATCACAAAAAAGATAACACTATTCACTTTACTAACAAATAATAAAAACAGCTAAGGTGAACTTAGTTGTAGATATCTTTTGTGTCAAAAAGTGAAAAGTAAAATGAACAAGATATTTCTCTTTGTATAAAATGAAGATGTAAACATTAGGGTCAGAAAAAACCAAAGGGACAGAACCAGTGTACCTTGTGTGAAGGTGGTGACGGGGTTGCCAGGTTTCAGCTTGCTCTCCAGGAAGCCGTGCTTTGGCTCTGTGGTGATTTCGTAAACCAGCTGTCCGTCATCTGTGTCTGGATCCATGGTCAGCAGCTCCTTCTTGGTGATCAAGTTGGTGGCCTGATAGACATTAAACAGACATTATCTACAGTCTAAAGGCGAACAAGTTACCAAGGCCTTTTTCTCCCTTATCAACTTCTACTGATGATGATTGTGTCTTTGGTTCCTGTTCTCTCACAAACTGCTTCAGTGGATCTGGATTAAATTAGAAAGTGTGAACTCTCCATTTTACTTTTCACACTATATTAGTGGTTCCATGAGCATATTAGGATCCTAAAAAAATGTTTTTTTTCCCCCTTCAGTACTAGTGCGTCCTAGGAGTTTGCTATAGAAATACCCATCTGGAGCACTTTATGTACAAGAGAAAGACTTCATACAGTGCTGCTGCTTCCTGTCCTTCTGTAAATGTAGCTATGAATAATTCAAATAACCATTTGTTGATTTTTATAATGGCAGATACATGAAATCTTATTATTTCCCTTTTACTTTTGTTGGGTCTCTTTGGTCATTTTTCAGGCTAAATGTATACCGTATACTACACTTGTGTTGAAACCATTTATTTCTAAGAATGTATCATTTATATGGATCAAACCTATATGTAAAGGTTTTATAACCGAACATGGGCAAACATGATTTTGTTTCCATCTATGACAGAAGGGTAAAACATGACAGAGGAGGACCAATGCATTTTGCAGTATGTTACGAAGAGAGACTCATTTCAAGCTGCAGCTGAACAGGCTTGTCTCTACTGTACAGGACGTTTTTACTGAGGCACTGTTTGTTTGCTTTCTTTCCAGCTGTTCAAAGCAGATGCAAGAGTTTGGCATTGTATGCTAATTTTCCTGAGTGATAAAACATCCAAGACTTAATTGCCTGCAGCGCAAACACAGCACAGACTGGCGATGAATGGACATGGACATTTTCACAGGTGCAGAAACTACTGGTTACATTGTGTTGTGGTGTTTAAACCAGCAGGGGGAGCAAGTAAATTACACATTGTGAGCAAACAGCGATAGAGCCTCTCTTTGCACTTCTGTCAGTCACAAAGACACATTTAATACGTTGCTGTGGTCAAAGAAGATACAGAGCTGTGTGTGCACAATCAAGTCTTTCTTACAACTTGCATTTACTCGAGGAGAGTTTGCTGAGCATGCAGGCCACTCTGCAACAACCTAGCCTACTGCTCATTCTAACTTTTTTTGCCTTTAAGTGTTCAGTGAAGCTGTTTTCTGCTTAAGACCAGTGAGCAGGAGGGAAGTCTTGTCTTGAAGTTTGCAATACAAGGCAACTTAACAACAGCAATCAGAAAGGGTAATGAATTAGAAAAAAAATTCCCATCACTGAGTCCATTACTCCCTTTACTGCTAAACATCACCATGAAACAGAGTAAAGACAATAGAGTATGTTTGTAGACGAGGTGATCCTGCAAGATGAAGACTTATACCTTGTTCTCCATGTACTCCAACCACTGCAGTCCCAGGTTGGTGACGATACGGGGCGTCCCGTCGTCAACTGGCAGAATATCAATCTTGAACTTCTGTGGAGCAGCCGTAACAATCTGGAAACCCGAAAGAGTTAAAAAAAAATACATTTGTGAAGGTGGTGGAGATGCTTTTCAGGAGAGTATAATGTACAGTCACAAAACAGAGGATTTAACTGGTAGTTTTTATTGAATTAATTATTTTTTATTTTCTCAAGTACTCCTGGTGGTTTTCAGCTATGCAAAGAGTTTTGGTTTTGTTGGCCCAGGCTTTGAGATTTTTGTGCCTCATTTGATGCCTAATACATAAAGTTAAGAAAACAAAAATTCTATTTTAACCAATCTGCAGCTACATCTGTTTGCAGAAACATTGTCTTGGGTACCTACAAGAATGTACAGAGTTCACATTGAACAACGTTCACTTGAACTACTTCCCACTGACAAAGGTTGGGACAATTGGTGAGTCATCAGAACAGGAAATGTAAATGCCCTCATGATATAGGCGGAGAGTTACAGTCGCAAAAAAAAGCAATTCAAGTTACTGCTTTATTGATTTGCCCCCTTCAAGCTAGGATGGCAGGCTAAATCAGATGAACTACTCAAATATCACTTGTTACTGTAATGTGTCTGTAGGTGCAAGAGGGAATAGAGCAGCCTGTCATCACAAAGATGCTGTTCAGTTCATGCCATTTGAAGGATGCATTCATCCAAAGGATGATAAAGGTGCTCATACAATATTTAATAACAGAGCAGCTCCAGTGGGAACAAATGCACCTCAAACACTTGTAGCGTTAAGGCCACAAACCGTCTCCTGAGCTGCAGAACATGTGTTATCATTGAACCAAATGTCCTCAGGTGATAGAAAGACAATAAACACAAATGTATGTGTGTGTGTGAGTGTGTGAGCGTGTGCGTGTATGATTAGGGATATCAATACCTGCTTACTGTCATTGAGTTTAATCATGTGGACCATTTGTAGTGACAGGTGGTGGAGGGCGGCTAAATTGACAAGCGGCGGAGTCAATTCATCCTGAGGGTTTCTCATGGCTACCACCATAAAGCTGACATAAACAACACACACATACAGATGTTTGTGCTTCTATACTTGTGAGGACCCTCATTTGAGGCATACTAGACCACTGGTTTCTGGTCTAGCCCTCAAACCTAACCACTGGAGAGATGGCAAGATGAATCAGGTAGGAAGTAAGAAATTTCTGTTCTGCTACATAAAACTGTGAAAATTACTGAAGTGAAATAAAACTACTGCTACACCTTCCAAAAATGTCCTCACTTTTTAAAATGTCCTTACTTTCCTTATTTTCCAGAAATGTCCCCACTTTAAAAGAAACACTTCAGTTTTCAAGAATGTCCTATATTTTCAAATTTTTCTTTTTCCGAAAGTGTTTTTACTTTCCCAAGATGTGTGACTCTCTAAATGTCCTCACTCTCCAGGTCTATAACTCGCAAAGACAGAAGTACAAGAGCACACACACACAAACTGCTGATTCACCCCTCCCGTCATAAAAAGGTCAGAGCACGTGCACACACACAGGCACGCGCACACACACATTCACAGACGTGCACCCATTTGTGCCCATACTCTGCTAATTCAATCATCCAGTTGTAATAAAAATGTCAGGAAGCTGACTCTCTCGCTCTCTCTCACACACGCACACAATCTAACGGCACATTTAGCCTTCCTGCTGTGGCACAAATGTCAATGCACTCACACACAAACACACACGCGCGCTGTTACCTCCTTGCCACCCTCCTCGACCATGAAGAGCAGGTTGGTGCCGTCGGCCACAGTGAAGGTGAAGCGGTCCTTGAGCGAGTTGGAGCCGTCGTGGTTGTAGCTGATGCGGTTCTGGTAGATGTCGTCCATGGTGAAGGTGCTGGTCTGCCGGTAGTGTTGGCCATTGCTCGTGCGCTCGATGGTGCCGTGACGAGGAGCCTGGACAACAGTGAAGACAACGGACTCCGCCTGCACAAAGTCATGTTTGAGCAGGAGAAATGTAGGGAGAGGCCGAGGGGTGAAGAGGAAAAAGTTGGTTACAGTCAATTTTAGGTGTCAGAATCACTGAAAATAGGAAAAGAGTGAAGGTGTCTTTTCATGCTCTGTGAATATCATTATTACTTTGCAACTTTAACAACTTTACTTTAAAAGATATCCTTTGAAATTCAGACAAAGTAGATGAACAAAAATGGATTTCAGATCGATGGTATTAAAATTGTAAAAGTTTCTGAGGCTGGATCTTTTCCGTTAAGCTACAGGAAATAGTCTTTGTGCTGTTGTTGCTAGAAAAATTAAAGCTGTAGAGCAGCCGGCTTTCCAAACAACAGAGGCCAGCTTACGCAGCTTAGTTTGGCCAGCTTAGCTGCCGATCACCAACTATTATGTGGGGGTCCTGCTCTTTTCCAAACTGGTAAAATATCATAAATAAAGACAGTTGCTGAGGATTTTCAGGGATTTACGTAGCCACAGTCCTACCTCAGTGTCTGCATCAGTGGCTTTCAGCTCAAATTCAGTGATGGTCTTCCTCACTCCTTCCTGTACTCTCATACCAGGAACCTGGAGCAGAGGCAGGGAGTCGTCCACCGGCTTGATGGTAATGTAGAACGTCTGTGCAACCTGGAGGTGACGGACACAGGACAGTATGAATCCCCCACCCAACTGAGTTGTACAAATCCAATAGTTACTACTTGGATTTCATTCTGTGTAAATTTCTAGGTTCTGTGTCATCCATCTCTCTAAGGCAACGGTGCTCATTTCATTCACCAGGAAACATTCCCTTTGTATCAAAGGCTACAGTTTAGGATTACATCTGTCACAGACAAATGAAAACCATGTCCCTCTAAAGTTGGTGATTTGGAAACTTTCATATAATTTAAAGGATTCAGTGTTACAGGTTGACTCCTACTTCTTAAATAGGTCAACATAGTTTCAAGTGTTGTACTAAAAACAGAGCAACTTTGGCATCTTGGATACCCACTTCATAGCGGTGCGATTGTATTCAGACGGTGAAGCCTCATATTAACTTCAGCTGAATGCATTTTCGCACAAAAGGAGAACTGTGGATTTTCTCCCCCATCACTTACATTGGAATCGGTTTAGGATGGGATTTCTTCACAGCCAGAATGGAGGAGGAAGGATTACGGTGACAAATAACTCTTTGAAAATACATATGGGTATATGTGTATTATTTTAAGACAGATTTGGAAAAAATGTGAACCAATCCTTGAAGCCAATTGGATTATCTGGAAAAGTGTTTTGTCACAAAGCTGAAAATGGCTGTTTTTCATAGCCCATGAAAACGTTTTGGGAGACTGGTGGATTTCACAGGGCAGCAATGATATGTCATGGTATTTTCAATGTAGCAATGATAATGGTTACAGAGCTGGATTAAATGAAATTTGACAATAAGTGTACATATTTCAGTAAAGTCAGAAAACTACTTGGAACCACTTTGTATAGGTGGAAATTTAACAAATGGAAAACACATCCATAAAACCCAGATAACATAACCCAAACAGCTCAAAGTACAGTTAAAACAGAAAGTGTGCACTGATATGCCCTTGAGCCATCCTATCCCAAATCAGTCTGAGTAAAATATTCTGCTTCAGCATCACCTGAAAATGGAAAAAAACTTAACTTTAATGCAAAATACTTGCTATTAATATGCAATACTTTTCTAACAGAAAACTGCACAGGCCACCCAACTGGAGAGAGGAGACTTCACAAAAGTAAAAGCACCAAAGCACTTCACAAACACTAGCTACTACAGTGGCCACAAAAGCCTCTACACACTGCATTCAGCCAGGCGTGAAGGCCAAATGACCTTTTTCACATGTTTACTCAAGTCCTTGCGGTCCTCATTAGTCTGGATTAGCAAGGCAGATTTATGCATGAGGCTGGAAAGGCTAGAGAGCCACTTCCTCGCCACTCTAAAAGCGGCAGGTTCATTACATTTTTTTTTTTTTTTTTTTTTTACATATTTATACCTTATAAAATCCTTTATGCCTTATATTGAAAGGTAATTACTCTCCTATGGTTCAGAAAACTTTTACTGACCATTTTAATTAAGGATTGTTGCTAGATATTTCTAGGCTAAAAAGCTTCCTGTCAAAACAAAGAAGCCAATGACAAAGCAGTCTAAAGGGCTTTTTGTGTGGAGGACGAATGCTGCCAGTCTTTAATTCATCATCATGAGAACCGAGAGACTCAGGCGTGCCAAGTGGGGCTTGTTATTGTTAAAAGGTGCTCAAGCACGAATAACGTACATGCCCGTCTGTCTCTTCGAACAGAGTTGTCTTATTCTAAACTTTTGATTATGTGACGGGGACTGTCTGCACCGAGCTGAGGATTCTGTGGACACTTAACTTGTGCAGCTCTTAAAGACAAAAGAGTGATGGTTTGTTGGTTATTTCTGGAGCAGCCTACCAACTACAACCCTGAAAAAAAAATCCTTTTTAACATAATCTTAGTGAAATAATACTTTTCAAATCTTCTTCTCATTAAAGTGAGGGATGCAACAATTAAACTCAGTCTCTCTTTGAGACAAATTTAAAATCAATATGAGATCAAACGTGACTCTGTGGAACTCAGATGTGATCTGAGTCTAAAATAAGTGCAAGGGCATCGCTGCTGGCCACAGTGGCCATAACCTGTGATAGCAGGTCATAAGCTGACGTTGCTTAATTTTAAGGGGTCACAAGTGTGAACCCCTGCCTATGTCATGGCTGATACTCTGCCCCTAGTATAGATATAGGTAGATAGATATAGATATAGTATAGATGCTGATCAGATGTAGCTCTCACATTGTTGGACCAAACAGAAACAAACTACCCCTAATGGGTCTTCAAAGCCCTTCTTATTCTTTAGAGTTGACTCCCTCATTCACTCACCTCATTTGTCCCGTCTGACACAGTGAAGGAGAACTGGTCGGCATGCTTCTCTTCCTCACTGGTGTGGACGTACTGGATGCTGCGTGATGCCAGATCAGCCTGTGTGAACGTGCTGATTCTGGTGCCTGGAGGGAGAGAGGAAGAGCGGTTATTATTCGAGTTGGAGCAATCAACAAAAACTAATTTACTCCTCCTTTCTTTGAACACCCACACACTCAGTGAGATACACATAAGCTACACGCACAAACACACACTGATGCAGACAAACACACACAAAACATAAATAAGATCATTAGGATATCCATTCTTTCCCTCTTTCTCTTTGAACACATGCTGCCACACTCACTTTATGTTACTTGTTATTTATGCATTCTGTTGTTTTTCTACCAATCTTCCCGGTATTGAATTTCAGTGTCGGTTGCCTCCTGCCTAATTCTGTGTGTGTGTTGGTCATCGTAAGTTTTTTTATTTTTTAAATCTTTTCTATTTTGGCATCAGGCAGTTTTATTAGCCCTCTTTGCCATTTGTCTCAGAGCGCACACACTGCGTTCCTTTCCTCTTTTCGTTTTTGGGCTTTTATCATTTTAATGAGCAAATAAACTAAACTAAAAGTAAAACTAAACTTATTTAATGAGGCTCCAGCTCCTCTTCACTCTCTGACTCCTCCACGGATTAAAAGTCAGTGGGAAACGTAATCAGGTTTGATTGCAACGATCAGACACTACTCAGCGTGAAATTAAAGGCATTTGTCTAATAAAAGAAGCAAAACATATTTTGCATCATGGGAGTTCTATTTCTGCTGATTTGTTATGGCTGGGTGCTTAAAGACACAGAGATTTTAGAAAGAAGACAATGTACTGTACTTTGCATTTATCTTCGCATGCATGTATTTATTCATGGTGAAATCTGGTATATAAAGTTTGTGACACTGGCATAAATTAAATAGTTATGTATGACGAATGCAAAAGAGAGAAGAGAAAGTTCAGCTAAATTTCCATTTTCTCTGATTTCCATCTCTGATATTTCATCTTCTACTGTTCATTTTCAAATAAAAAATGTTACCATATAAATTGCTACATTAATACTAAATGACAGGTTTTCATGCCAGAGATGAAGGCATGTGAGTCCTATAATTTAAAAACTAACAGCATTTTACCATCACCTGATGCTATATTTTCAATTACCGCTGTGTGAAGGGATATTCAGTGATCTATAGATGGACCTCTCATGTTGCCAGTGACTTTGATGCAAAGGTAGCAGACAGGGATGGGTGAAAAGTTATTTTCCTTTGCTGATGGGAGGAACCTTCAGGAATGAAAATAAAATATTTTTAAAAAAACTACCAATGAAAGAGGTTGAATATTATACAGGGAGTGCAATAACTGACTCAAGGAAATTTGCTTAGCTTTGAAACATCAATCTTCCTCACGTCAACATGATAATGAAACACATGAAGTCTATGGACCTCCTAGTTTGTATCACACAGGTGAACAGAGGCAATATTCTCAGTCAGCGATGAAAATACCTGCTTATTCGCATCAAAATATTAAACGGAAATGTATTTTCACTTCTTTCTTCTTTCACTTCTGTGATGTGAAAAAGGCTCAAAAGGCCACAGAGCAGCACCGGTAAGGAGTGACTTCTGTGTGTGAAGTCCAGTGTGCAGACATAATTGTCATGATGGTCTCACAGTGATTTTTTTTGACTCCATTCATGATCACATACAAAATGATATTTGAGGATAAGCAGACTAGCTAACGATCTTACATACAGTGTATATGACTGACAGCTGATAACACAAGTTTGACCTCAACGAAATCTCACACGATGAAGGTGTGAACAGCCCAGAGCTGTTCAAATACCTGCACACTAATTAAGCCTTGTGGTTCAGCAGATCAATCTAGCTGCTGCTGACTTATTAATTACGCTTCCTTTTAAAACTAGAAATCAATGTGACATTACTTCTGATTGGTAGAGCTGACAACAGTCTCTTAGGAGCGTCGTGGCACGGAAGACGTCACCGCTGAACAGCTGCACAACCACTGATGTCTCAACAGAGGTTCATGAAAAGCACTTCAGGAACTGGCAACAAAAGCTGCATCTATTTCTTGGCATTAACGTCAGAGCTCTGGATTCTTTTGTACTTTTGTGAAAGCAGTCTACCACCCAAAGTTGTCTTAAAAAGAAGCTGCATTGAACTTAAGAAGAATTCGAGGCGAGGCAGCGGGTTACAGTCTTCAATGATTTGTGCCACAGGTGCCTTTTGACAGACGCTCCACCTAAGAGGGGTGTCACAACCTTAGTCAGTTAATAAGTCTTTTGAAGACTTTGGCTTTGAAAGTGGGCATCGAAAAGAGAGCATTCATCTCTCCGTGCTGTTACCTTGACATTCCTAGTAAGCTGACAAGCCATCCCAAAGGTGCAGGGAGCTAGCTGTGCGTGTTAGCATGAAATGACAGACCGGCTGAATGGCTAGCGGTAATTATCCAGAGCTGCCGTGGCTCTGAGGTGAACTGATGCTCAAATATTGGAGAGCGGTGTTAACATGCAGCTAATTAGCATGCTGCAAGAGCATGCAGCGATGTGGGGAATCCATTCAGCTGGGGCACAATTGTTCAATAGCACGGAAGCGAATAATCACCTCTTTGTGGTCGGAAGATGCATCAATGTCTCTTTTTTTCATTTAGTTTTGCATTGAAACAGTTTAAGGCGACATAATGTACGCGAAGATGCTTTATTTCCCAGTGGAAATAAAAACAGTGATTTGAGGGAGATGGTGCTGCTATTTCAAGAATTGAGGAATAAAGTGAACATGCAGTAGAAATGTAGTGATTGTTGCAGTCATTCAATATCTGTGTGTGTGTGTTTTTGTGTGTGTCAAAAGAAACAGACAGAATAAACGAGTGTGTCTTTTTTTTGTAGTAGGCAGCTGGAACACAGATAAATGAGAGAGGAACTGGAGCAAGGTCATCAATATACCTCCTTCTTTGTGTGCTTGTGTGTCTCTGTGTCGACTTAATTATCCCTCACATACTATCTACAATATCTGCTTTTATTTTCGTGAAGATCACTCAAAGTATTATTTTCAGTTTTTTACATCCAAAATCTTTAAATGATGTTAAATAGTAGACACTGTAGTATCATCGGTGGATTGTTCTAAGTGTTTCTCAGAAGATATTGATTTTACTCTGTATACAGTACATAAAGCCTTTGGTACATAATGTCCTTGAGCTTGTTAGAGGTGTTGGATTGTACAGGTGCCAAGAAGATTGGTGTGAGACACTAAATTCGAATACTCAGTGCCAGTATAACTGTTATTTGACTGTTTTTAATTTTGTCTCTTGTTTTGTATTATTAATTAAAATGTATTGTTCATTATGTAGATTTCGTGGAGCTGGAATTAATTTAAGTGTTATCTGCAATAAGGAAACAATCAGACAGAGTGACTGGCGTTGGTACCTGGGCTGGCGCTGTGCTCCAGGTGACCCAGGCTTGTCTGTTTGGTGATGCGGTAGATGAGCTCGGCCGGCTCGCTGTCCTGATCGCTGGCCGACAGCTGCAGCGTGGTCAGCTTCTTCATTGAGTTTTCATCCAGCACCAGGCCCTTGTTCACCACTACAGACGGAGGAAGACGGTCCTCTGGAGGAGAAAAGAAGACGGTCGGTTACAAAAGAAGAAAGAGAGAGAAAGAAACTGAGATCCTCCAAAAACAGATTTATGAGCCAAAACATGGTGGCATTTCCAGAGTTTATGCAAACAATTCATCCAAAGAGAGATAAAAATATTAAGAGTCAATTTCTCATCCTTGTAAAAAAAATGAAAAAGATGGACTGAGGCCAGAGAGGGGAAAGAGGCTGAGACAGATTTGGAGAGTGAGCGGGGAGAAGATAAGAGGAGCAGAAGGATATATTAGGAACTAGAGAAATGGCACCACTACAAGTACAAAAACCGGTGAAGATTAAGTTGGGTGACGGCAAAGGAGGGAGAATGGCATATCATCAGTTGTGAAGGAGTGATATAGGTCTGAGAGATTTGGACAAACGGATTAGGAAAGATTGAGAGGAGGGCAGGGAAGTAATCAGAGGGCAGTGTGGTAGGAAGAGATATGAACAGAGAGCTTCGCTGCAGTCACATCTGAGGGAGTAGAGGAGAGGAAACGAGAGGGGGCAATACTGTATGGCATAAAAAGTGAGCTGGGAAAGATATGAAAGAATCAGGATGCTGTTCAGCTGTGACGGACAGACAATTCGTCAGTCTCCAGCAGCTTGTAATGAAGTCTGAATTTTAACGGCTGAACCACAGCAACAGTTTGGCTGAGTCCCCAGAAAGAACTGAGTGGAAAAAATAAAGTTTTGGTGTGTTTTCAGGCGTCAAAGGCGAAAAAGAAAACTATCCAGCTGAATGAGAGGTAGGAAAGTTTTATGAAACAGTGGACTACATTAGCATGAACTACTTCTTCTACAAAACATTTTAAAAATATGGACGTATTTGGAACAAAGTTTTTATTTATTCAAACCTATTTTCGATTCTCTCTGAAATGAAGATTTAATTTTAGAATTTGAATTAAAGATCATTATGGGTATAAAGTTCTGGAGACAATCCAAACTGGACCAGAGGATAATTAAACCTGATCCAAATGATCAATCGAGAATTAAACATCGTTGTTCACACTCTCAAAACAAGGAACCAAGAGGCCCAGTGAAGACCTCTACTGTAAAATATGCATTTTATTTGTAAATATTAAGCCACAAATTGATTATCATTTGTTTTGTTATCAATTGATATTTCCCTTTAGCAACAACCAACTGTATTGATTCTATTTACTCGGTCAGAAATACACATTGTAAGTTTTACAATCTAAAATTATTTGCTTACTTTTAAGTTTGAAGGAAGACAAGTAAATCCAAATGTTGTGATTTTCACTTAACATAAAATAGTGATCAATTATTAAAATAGCCAGGGTTTAATTCACTATTGCGAGGGGCCAGGATGAACTCAGCTCAAGACAATTCAACCATCTTTTACTCCATTGAAATTAGATTTTTTTTCAAAGTGAAAAGTAACAAGCTGCGAAAGAGGGTTGGATATAAATATCACTACTACTACGTAGATGAAAATAGCATTAGTAGTAGTAGTAAAATGTAACGACGGTGGCCTCTACAGCAGGGGGCTCTACACAATTCATATTCAGGATATGTCCATGGTGCAGTGATACATCAGTTAACACGCAGCACAAAGGGATAAATCTGGAGTAATTGCCTTCCTCTCTCCACCAAATGAAAGAACACTTCAGCCTTTATTGGTTGCAGGTAACAGAGGATGGAGGAGACCCTACCGAGCACACTGATGAAGAAGGACTGGTCGATCAGCTTGTTGCCCTCTGGATCGACCAGGTTGAACTTGAAAGACAGGCTGCCTCCCCTCTCTCCTTTCTCATGGCTATACTGCAGCAGGCCTGAAAGACAGGGACAAGCACTGAGTGTTAACTTAATGTTGTGTTTCAGCTCTGTGCATTACATTAACTGCTGGGAAAATGAAAGCATTTAAACATTAGTAGGTCATTATCGTATTAAACTATGGACACTAGCAAAATGACTGTAAGCAAAGTAGACCATGAAAGAGGACATTGGTGGCTTTGAGCACCCTCTGCTCCTTATTTTACTTTGTGAACCACATGATCAGATTCAGATCAAAATCTGATGAACTGCTTTAAGCCATATGACAGAAGACACTGTTCCTCCTCAACAAACCAAGCAAAGTGCTTTGGAGTTATTGCTGATGGTCGAGGGTGAAAGGATATCTATTTATAAAAACAATCACCCAGGATATCACAGTTAATTTATTGGTGTCAAAAAGGTTATACAACCATTATAATATAAAAAAGACACTTTAAAATGTGGACCATGGCCAAAGATGGTTGGGGAAGAAGAGGGGGAGAAAGTTAAGGGAGGGTAAGAGGTCAAGCTTGAGAAAATCAGTATCTGAACTGAGAACACTAAAACAACTACTGAGGCAATTATTTCTTGACCATGAGGCTATAAAATTTAAAGTAGTATAGTTTTACAACAAGGATCGATTGCTTGTCCACTGGTTTCTTCTAACCTCCACCAAACTAAACTCTTCCCAACTATTTTTCATGTTGACACAGCAGAGACTTCAGCAGAATTACACAAATTAAAAAAAGGCTTTCGCAATAGTTTCATCTGTACAAATAGAAGAGGATAAAGTGTGGAGTTCACTTGAGAAAAGCAGGAAGAAGACAACATATGGAAAAGAAAAAACAAGCTGGCACCTTTGTTGACGTCGTCCTGAGTAAAGCTCTGAACGGGACCTTTAACAGAAATCTTCTCCACACGTCCACTCTTGCTGAGCTGGACTTTGCCGGCCGGTGGGTCTTTGGTCATCATGTACCTGAGCTTCAGGCTGTCTGAGTCGATGTCTGTAGCCTTCAGATTCTGCTCTGTGATCTTAGACGAAGATCCTGAAATAATTCGGAGCATTAAAATGACTTTATCTGTGTAAAATATGCAAAAGTCTATACAGCACTACATTATCAGCTTATACCCACATGGAGCCGGTGAAAAGCACTTTCATGTGTTCAAACGTTTTTAAGGTTTTAAGACTTTTTGAACACTTTCGAAGGATCTGTCGAGACCTTCTATGAACATGACAAAGTGACAGTGTTTTTCACCCCTGCCCCTCATTATATAAAGACCTAATATGACCATCCCTCCCCTCTCACCTGCCGGGAGCTGTAGGCCTCTGTTGACAGTCATTCGGGGTCCTTCGCTCCTCCTGACGTCCATGGTGAACTCCAGACGGCCCGTGTGCGTGTAGATGCCATCGGTGAGGGTGAAGCCCATTTCATCGACCCCCCCGCTGACGGTTTCAGGGGTGTAAACCAACAACTGGTCCAGGACGTCCTGGTAGGTGAACGTAGAGCCCTGCGTGAGGATCCGGCCGTTCTCCAACGGCTGAGAGTAGAACTGCCGCCTGCGGAGTTTGCCTTTGGGAAACGAGAGATTAATGAACCTCTGATTTTGAAGTGGGTGCAGGTGCGTGTATGCGAGCACATACTAATTGTAGCTGAATAAAGCAGCAGCTCGAACTGCATCTGGTTAAGTACCGCGATTATCTCAGTCAAACGCAGGACGTTAGAGTTTTTCATGCAGTACATAAAAGACACGGAAGGTCTTTGTAGAAACTAATGAGACTTTTTAGATTCCACTAAATTACAACGCTCCTTAAATCAAAGCCCAGGTTTAAATGGGATTTGAGCCTAAATCTTGGAGCATAATGAGAGGACACACACACACACACACACACACACACACACACACACACACACAGTCACACACAGTCACACACAGAGACTCTCCCATTTTTCCCTTCAACATTTTTAAATGATTTGCACTAAAATGTTTCTGCATTCTTTCAAAGTAGCGTCCCTCCTACTTTATATTTTTGAGTCTGTTGAGAATCAATAAACTGCAAAAGACAATATAACAATATATTGACTGATATTTTTAAAATTTTTGAATATACTAATGTTTATATTTTGGTACCAACACATTTTGATCCTCAGTACTTGGGACAGATTTGGGTTGGATTCTAAAAGTAACAAACATTTTTGATTAGGATCCCTTCAGTTTTGTTATTACAAAATAACTACCAAGCTAAGTGCTGATCTGAGGAGTCAGTGCTCTCTGATGGACAAACTACAGTATGTAATGGAGGCATTGTTTCTAAATGACCTGAATCAGCACTAACATTTTTTCTTACTTATTGCCTGGCATATACAGGATGCTAATACTGATATATCTGTGATGGGCTAAAATGTTTTTTACTATATTATATGAAGCATATGCAGTTGTTTCAAATTGTCAAACAATATATTATTCAGTACACATGTATATCTGTATATATCCTGATGCTAACATGAATTACATTATATATACTGTTGACTGTACTTTACCACTACTATATTTATTCATTCACAATATCTATTGATTGATGTTTATTTGATAGCATGAACTAACTTTGTATGTTTATGTGTCTGTGTGCGCTGGAGTGTTGCGGCTTCCTGGCATCTTTATTATGTTAGAAAGATTCTCTCCTTCTCTGATAAATCTGTGTGTGTTTGTGTGTGTGTGAGATGTGAGGACAGTGGGGAGGCAGCCTATTAAAAAGACGAGCTGCCTGGGACTCATCGCCCTGTATGAAATCATTCCTCTCCTGCTCTCTGTCCCATCAGCTATACACGCTGCTGATTTTATACACTTGGTTTCACCGGCTGCTTTATGGTGCGTTTACTGGCGGGGGTGGGGGT
>JBBMOC010000020.1:3660371-3928700 GCA_037975185.1 Centropyge bicolor | reverse complement strand
GGGGGTGGGGTGGGTTGGGGGGGTTCTGTTATGAGGAACGTCCCCAAGCAGATATCTGGCAGGGGGGTGGACAGGGTAAACGTCTGTTAACTTTGCTAAAATGGCATAAGATGACATATTGCTGAGTAAGAAATATATTTTTGTCCAGTTAAAGTGATTTTTTTGTGAAGCAATTTCTTTTAGTCTCCCGGGCTTTGACAGGTGGGAGAGAAAACTCAATTTGGGATGGCGAGGGGATGTCAGGAAAACAGAGTGTTCGGAGGTCAGTTGATTTGAGTGTGTGTCGTCGTGTCTTGTGAGGAATGGCTGCAGTCAGAGTGCAGCACGGCAGCGGATGACCGGTGTGTTTGTCTTGTTTTAAACTGTTTGGGTGTCGGAAGTGAGAGTAATGTGTTTACAAAAAGTGTGTGTGTGTGTGTGTGTGTTCGTCTCTATCAGAACAATTTACTATCAACATGCTGGATACTGCTCAGCATAACTCTCTGCTGGGCTGTTTATTAGTTTGTGGTATGTGTGTGTGTGTGCTTGTTTTTATATCTTGATGGGGAACCTGACAACATACCAACCCATGGGGACATCCTGTCACCATGGGGACAAAACTGAGGTCCCCATGGGTCCAGACTGCTTTGGTTTGAGGGTTACAGTTATATTAATGTTAGGGTAATGGTTAGGGTTAGGCATTAAGGGTAAGGGGCTACAGAGAATGCATTATGTCAACGGAGTGTCTCCATGGGGATACTGAAACAAGTCTGACTCTGTGTGTGTGTTTGTGTAGAAGTAGTATCTGACAGTTGTAGGTATGTGAGTATATATGCTAATATGTAGACTGCAGATCAGTTTGCATAATTGTCCAGTGTTTACCTGCAGTGTATCTTGTTTCTGTATGTATGTAAATACACATGTGAATCTCCTTTTGAAGCAGCTCTGTCGCTTACTTCATGATGCCATAACAGCTGGTTAAAAATAAACCACATTCTCAACTAAAAGCCCTTGAATACTTAAATGAATGCACCTTATGGAAACACAAGAATTCAAAGCCTTTGGAAAGACATTTCTTAGTTGTTATGCATCCATCTGAGTGCTGCTATTTGACTCTTAAGCCTTACATTTTGCTGCTATGCTGCCTCTCGAAAAAGAGACCTTGGTCTTAAGTCAACATGATTCAATACAACATAGCATGTATATACCTAAATGTCTTCATTCATTCTTCATTCATGCTCTTAAGTTGTATGAACAGCAGATTGCATTAGCACTGTAGCTACAGTGGGGTTTGTTTGTTTCATAGAGAAGGTTTGATATTTTCTCGTAATGAATTTACAGGTCACCAGATCTTCTTCTAAATTTAAGTTTGATGAACAGTTTCATCCAGGATGTGGAGTTTAAGTTGAGCTCAGACTCCACTAATGTAACATCTGTACACACAGTCTATCAGGAACACTTCACTCAACATGCCTGGAATAAATCCTTCCTTCATCAAGGTTTTACTGTTCAGTTTTTGTTATTTCATTTCAAATGCTATGAGGTTTTTGAATTGTGTAATACTGAGACTTAATTCTAATTTGCCAAACCCTTTCATATTACTGAGTACAGATAATGACGTCAGGATTTTTTGCAGGGCTGTTGCATTAGACTGTGTTGTTTGTGTGTGTGTTCTGTTATCAGCGCTCACCGTAGGAAGGCTTCCTGATGATGGTGAAGAGGATCTCGTTCTCCGGTGTGTCCTGGTCCAGGACGCTGAGGGATGAGTTGGTGATGACGACTCCAGAGTTTTCCTCCACGTGGATGCTGCTGACAGACACCACAGGCTCTCTGTCCTCTTTACTCTGCTGAGAGAGGGAAAATAAACCACTTCATAAAATAATTGCATTAATAATACACGTGGCACAGCTACGTTTCTGTCCTCCAACCGATCTAGCTCCACTATTGAAGGTTCTTCAAATATTGCAGTGTGGAGAAGATAGATGATTGCCTGCATTCAAGTTTCTATATGAAATCACATTCTATCTTCTCATCCTTCTTTCTACTCAACACACACTCTATACTGCCATCCCTGCATACACAAACACACCCACACGCATAAGGATTTACTGTATGCCATACAGCTCACATGCAAACACACTCACACTCTTAACAGCTCCCTGACAGCCTCATCAATTCAACTCAAGATGTAAAACAGGCGTAAATGATGGATTTGGATGCTGAGTTTGTTCGGGCTGAAGGACAGAGCTGTTTTTATTTTTCTTAGGTGAAGTCACGTGCAGATCGGTGATGGTGGTTTAAACGAGCTGATATGTGAGACGGCCCATTTTTAAATGGCTGATAGAGCATGCAGGTGTAACGCCTCCTCTCATCTCTTTTCATCAGCTTCGTCCCGACTAAACTTAAACAGCTCAAACTTTTACTGATGGCACAGCAGCAGCTGTTATTGTCAGTGTGCTTTGATCTACAGGGTGAAAGGTATAGAAAACTATAACCAATTAAAATTCACCTAATTTTTATGCAAATCAAGAAGCTTATTGGGAAATTAGATAGACAACAAAGAGTTTCATTTGAGGTTGTATGGCTTGCTTTTCTGACCTTTACCAATAACACATTTCTCCTGTAAACCTTCAGGTAACAATCTCTTGTTTTAGCTGTTCATTTTAGCAGGAAACTAGGATTCAATGAAACAATTATTTATGCAACCAGGAGGAGGATCCTGGTGATAATTGGGACTGAAGAAATGTCATGGTGTTGTTTTCCTGTTAGAGGCAGTAATGTGTAGAGAAAATATATTTGCATGACTTGACAGATGACGTGGGTGCTGCCAATCCTTTTTGTAACCAGGTGACATCAAAGTATAGGTTTAAATATATATTAAATAAAACTACCACAAAAACACATTTGGATATTTGTAAAAATTTGAATTAAGTTTGGCACTCCCTCAAGCTCTGCTGTTCAAAATGTGACCCCAAAAACATACTTGGAGTTAAAAAGTTATGGCACACAAACACCGGCTACCTGGATGTCAATTTCGATGTTGAAAGCCTCTGTCTGGCTGTGTCCATCGCTGATGTAGAAGCTGAAGACGTCCTGCTTGGCCTGAGCTTTGTGCTGACTGTCCTGGATGTAGAAGATGTGGTCTGACGTCAGGTCCTCCACAGAGAAAGGAGCATCAGGGGTGATGACCCGTGAGCCGCCAACTGAGCCTCCTGGTAAACAGGGGAATGTAGGAATTTACTGTTTCTTTAACTGATCCACAAGATATTTGTTTTAGTTCTTTTTTTTAATCTTAAAAAGCACCTGTTTTACATAAGCTCCCATTCATTTTTATCTCCAGCTGTGACTTGGCATTTCAGTAGCACTTCATACACTGCAACATTTACCATAGTACAACAGAACACTCATGGGCCTCTGAGGCGACCAGTTACCAGGCCGTCATTTATAACGTCTGACAGCTGGAATGATGGCAAAACGTGTCTTTTCTTCCCAAACAGCCTTTTTATTTCACTTGAGTCACAATTGTCTGGCAGTTTGGATGCAGGACAGATGCACCAAGACACTTTGAAAGTTCCTTCAAGTCTGGCACTCATGCCACAGAAGGAGAGTCGTAGTGAATGTGCAAAATCAACCTTGAAATCTCTGAAGTTTGAGACAAAGTGTGACTGTCTTCGTTACAGAAGATGGATGACTACATGTTGAGCTGAGTCAGGGCTCCGCAGGGAATAGACAATGTGTATTTGTGTGTATGTGTGTGTGTGTTTGTTTCAGGCACAACAGTAAATCACATCTCCATCATCTAGATGTTATAAGTTGAGGGAAGGGAGTCTCTTATCTGAGCGGGAGCCCTCACAGAATCATAATCAGGATGGGAGATCACCTGCAGCTACCACAGAAATGCAGGAGAATTTTTGGCAGAGTCATTTTTTGTTCCCTTCTCAAACATGGTATCTGCTGATTTCTGAACCAAAAATAAGCAAATAACCCTGCTGACATGGTGCACTATCTCTGATTGAACAAGACTAATGAAAGTTGTGAAACCACATATGAGTAGACAACAGGAAATTAGTTTTTCAGGGATATAAGGCACAGATGTGCAGATAGGGAGCATGCTGTTATATTAATCCAAGAATTTTTGTCATTTCACAGTGCAAAATATATGTAATAACTTCTTTCACACCTTTAACTATTTCTGAGATTAAATTTTTAACTTTGGTTGCTTTCAAGGAATACTAAAACGTTTTGTATTGTAAAATATTCAAGGCCTCTGGATACTCTGTAATTATCTCATTTTGCTGAAGAACTTGATTTTGGTGTAACAGACAGGAACCAAATGCAATAAAATTAACAGCAATCAAGTCAGTATGAATGCATGTACTAGTTATGTGACGAGACCCTTATGCAAATGTATGTAAATTATTGTGTTGAAAGAAATAAACACATGAATTAGTGATGGATTGTTTAATTAAAAACTTAACCCCAACTACCTCAGGCTGTTCTCTTACTTCACATACTGACGATTATGGCCGGTTTACAGTCTTACTAGTTGTGGGAATACAAATGGAAAGGGCGACCTTGGTGGAAAGGCCAGAGGTTCATTACTATTTGTCAGCTATTAAAATGAAAATGCATATATTAGAGAATATCCTTAGTGCGTCCCTGTATACGTGCCTGTTTCTGAGCTAACCACACAAGTATGAATGCTAATGTTCTGGTGGAAGCTGTTTTGCATATAAATACAGCATATGTACTGTATGTAGAGTAGGTGTGTATTCTATTCTGGGTTTTATTGTGTATGTTTGACTAAGCGCAATGTAATCGGACAAATGCAGAACATCAACATGTGAGTGAATGCCGTTTGTGTTTCGTGCATCTGCACATCAACACTACACTTGTGCGTGTTGGTTTTTTCGAGGAAAACAGTCGACACATTGACAGTGACACGGGCTGGCCTCCCCTGTGACCCTGTGACGGCAGCAATCCAGTCACCTCACACCGCCGACTGACTCTGCTGAATACCAACGACTGTCCCTCTGCTCCAGCAGTCATCAAGGACAGTCAGCTGGGACATGGAGAGAGAAGACTAGTGCCAGCTGCTTATCTACAGCAGCAGACAATATAACTGTCTAACTTCATGCATCCTTCATTGCATCTGCAGATAACTCTTTCTTGCATGTAATATGGGAGAGCCTCATTTGTATTACTATGGCTTCGCATCTATTATTAAAAAAGTGCTGCTTTGCATATCAGCTCTGTATGGTAATTTTCTGCTGTTGCTTAACTATTAAAGCTAAAAATGTTGCCATTGATTTAATGGTTTTAATGTGATTTTATTTTGTTGCAAACATGACGATAGCAAGTTTGAGTTTGCTCAAGCATGAAATTTGAATTAAAAAAATCCTAGAGGAACTTTTTAAATACGGAGGGGGCACGTTTGAGTTACTTTTTTAACTTCATGCCCTTTAACTTCTCCCAGGGCTTTCAACCACATCTCACAGCCTTCATCAGCTAAAGAAAGTTGTTCAGTTGTCATCCAGTGACCGGATGATAATATCTGGACTTTTTTATGTGTCATGGCTGGAAGTGCCATATTTAGGTTTTGTGATGACTAAGACCATATGATGAGATTAAAGGCTTGTGAGAAAAGCTAAGGAGCGAACATTAAGTCAAGCTTTTTGTTTGTAAAAGCTTCATATTGTTTTTGTCATTTTGGTGCACTACAGCAAATTTGTATGACACTTCTATGAGGTTGGGAGACACACAAGAGACAGAAGAGGCCAAACCAAAATCAAAACCAGCAGAGCATGAGATACACTGACTTTCATACCTAAGTAAAAGTCAAGCCCCAAACACACTGGATCCTGAATTTCCCATGATGCAACTCAATATCTTCTTTCATTAGACCATTCCTGCACTCGATCAAACTTGCGGAGTAAAATGTCCCTTAAATGCGAAAGAGCAATCTTCTACTTCTACATCCTGCATTTAGTGGACATGGTTAAATACACTGTATGTGTGAATCATGAAACTTTAAACACTCTCAGCCATTCTGAAAAACTGTGAATGGGCTACATATGCTATTACATACACTATGCTCCACAACTCTATTAAATTACTGTAAGTATATTGTGCTCTCTTTGTCATTTCTGTGACTATCTAAGTGTTGCATTTGATTTTTGACTCCCATTCTGCTCTTGCAATGATATTTCCCAGTAGGGATCAATTCCTTTTCACTTTCATTTCAAACAGTTGCTCTCGGGGACAGAAGAAGAAAGTACAGCGGCGGTTGAGCAAGCATGCACTCAAAATTGGGACTTCAACAATGGCCCCATCTGTAGCCGGCTATCTGGCAGTGTTAATCCACAACATAATCAGGCTGTGACAGATGGCAGCAGCGCCGCAGAGAATTCAACCGGCATGCGTTTGAGTGTGACATAAATAGAAATGTGGAAATTATTCGAAGTATTGCAGGTGTGACCTTGTACATATGCACAGAAGTAACACTGTCACATGTCATGTTGTACTCGCACAGCATTTTTTGTTAATTCATGTTCTGATTTGTAGCCATACATGAGCCTCATGAAGTCAGAAAGACTGGCCTAAGATCAGCCATCTGTCTGCAGCGATGTCTACCTCACAACACTGATAAAACACAGAGGAAGTTCTCACCTGTATTGGTGTTTTCAATGAAGCCATACTTTGGAGGGCTGACAAGCCAAACCAACAGGTCCTTCCTGGGCGTGTCCAGATCTGATACGATGATGTGATTGGTAGACAGCTGCACTCGGCCACCTTCCTGAACCTTAACAGCAAAATATGAAAATAAGTTAGTCCTGTTTTTTTTTTTTGCTCTATAGATTGACAGAGTTGGTTTCTCATTTGGATATTACAAAAAATGATAGACCTAATTTCCCATACCTCCTCAAAACAAACTGTCAAAACTCTCATCTCTGTGTAGATGTTTTTGTTTTTTTCATGTTATTTATTGATTGTAACTGTAATAGGAACATAGCACGTACCGATGGAATAAGAACCAACTGATGCCTTCATGTACTGATGACATACTTGAAGACACAAATCTCTGCTTACATCGGATAGTTCATCATTAGTATTTAGCTTTAAATCTTGGTCCTGATCCCGATCTGGGCTTTTATGCCATACAGAAATGATGGAACAAATCCTAAGAGGAAGTTTGGAAGGGAAATGCCAAAGGGAGTTAAGTTACTCAAGTGCTGCTCGAGGTTTGTGCTCTTGGAGTTGCTTCTCATGCTTGCTAATGAAAAGACCATAATAGAAGTGTTATGTTCTTTTTCTCAAAAAGAAATATTAACAGGTGTAACTACTAGAGAAGTTCCACTTCTTCCATTTTTTTCTGTTTTCAACTAAAATAGAAAGGCCACCCAGTGAACCGAGGGAGACGTTTTGGAGTGGAGACCTTTGAGATTTCACTTCATATCTCTGATGAGTGGCGGTTCTGCAGCGTTAATACAGGACTCATCCCTGAGGGCGGCCCTGCAGTGAGTACCAGTGTAACCTTCATTAGATCTGACATCAAATTTCCCCTCCTCCACCAGGTGTCCCACACAGCTGGAGCTAGGCTCTATCTCAGAGTGTGATGTTGTGCATTCTCGTTCCCTTCGTGACACATTTCACATTTTTCACTGCCAAAGGAAAAGAATGCAATGATGAAGGACAGATAAGTCGCTGGAGTAGTTAACTGAAGCATCCAGTGGATATTTGATAAGAGAAGTCAAGATTCAGCTGAGAGCATAAACAGTTGTATCTTGAGCGATTATGTATCAAACACACAGTCCATCTCAAACAAACAGGACGTTTCTCTGTGTTCTCTTTTATATTCTCTTTGAGGTAAAAAGAAGAAATAAGAAGATCTTTGCTAACAGGATTGGTCCCCACTATCTGAGGGGCAACATGTGACAGTGCGCCATGGTTTCTTCTGCTTCATTTGTCTTGTTAATGACTGTTTCTAAATACAGCAGCTGCTTTAAACAACTCAAAAGAGTATTTTAGGATATCAGTCTCATATGAGCAGGCAGGGTAATGGAGAGGAAATAACACTGTGCAGCTTGTGGGTGTAAGGCTGTTTATGTACTGTACCATCCATAACAGTGCAATTTTATACATATTAGGATCATTTTTGAATTGGGCTTGTGTGTGTTGTGTTTTTGTGCTTTCATATGCTTCTGTACTGTTCTCAGAAAGCTCCAACAGAGCTGCAACTCACAATCATTTTCATTATCACTTAATCTGCAGATAGTTTTCATGACTGATGAATTAATTGTTTAGCCTTGAAAATGTAAAAAAAAATTATGAAAAAAATGTTCATCACAATTTCCCAGAGTGACATCTTCAACGAGCTTCTTTTGCCCAACCAACAGTCCAAAACTTAACACTGACACTGAAACTGCTTGACAAATGACTGTATCGATTAATGGATTGTCAAAATGGTTACCATTAATTTTTTTGCAATAGACTAATCATGGCAACTCAAATCCACAATATAATATCACAAAACATTCTATCTATACTGTGTGTAAGTGATTGACTACCTTGATGCCGCTGCGGACTGTGACCACCGGCGGCTGTCTGGGCGTGGATGTGATGGTAATGGTGCACATCTGATTGTCAAGGCGATTGTTGTCTCCGTCGTAAACAACAAAGTGGAAGATGTCGGTGACCGGCTGGCTGCCCGTCTCTAAGGAAGTGATGTACCTGTAGATGGAGATATTGGTTAGATTTATAAAGAATTTACTGCATGCTGTTTAATAACAATTGTGTTTGATAGAATAATCCTTTTATAATGAATACATAAATATGTGTTGAATATGAATCTAGTCCTGGACTCACAGCGGACTTGGGAAAGCTTTGCATTAACCCTCCCACAACGATACAGCTGTTAATCTCTGCAAAGCACTAATAAAATTGAAATCCATACTGGTATAATCTTCCCTAATCCCATTTAATTCTCATAAACAATTCCTGGCTCTTGTTTGTAAGAGACACAGGCAAAACTAATATAGGCGATTTGAAGATTGCCCCCAGAGATTGCTGTGCGCTAAAGCTAATCAGGGCCTGCATTATGGAAATGAAGCAGTTAGTAGCTGCATATTTATATTTCATCTTAGCGCCTCTCATTGGGGGCCTCAATATCTCTTGCAGGTAATATCAGAGTGACGCTAATTGGCAATGCTTGTGCCAACAGGCTGAGTCATTGAACGTAATGGGGGAAAAGCAAACTAAATGATTTCTAGTTAATTCATTTGTTGTCTTGCTGTGTTTTGCTAATGTTAATGTTTGCAGAGCTTTTGTCTCGTGAGAAGAAAGCTTAGATTGCGGGAAAAGAAAATGTCTCTGCAAGCTGCCACCGTTTCCTCTTGTGCTGTGATGCTGAGGGGAAATGACTAAGGCTGCAATCAGAGAAATTGATCATGATTCGACTGCAGCGTGAAGAACCCTTCAATCCCTTTTATCTCTCACAGAGTGGAATCAACACCAGACTTTTCTTTAAAAACAGCCTCTTTATTGAAGGCTCACAAATCCTCTCAGTACCTCAACTATCCAAAACCATATCGCTCTTGTCCTACAAAAACCTCTTGACGTCAGTCTAAGTGGTTGTAACTTTTGTTGAAGGGTTCTAATGCTTCTCTATGGGTTTATATTATAATACAACAAGTCTGAATCTGTTCACACACGATTCACTCAATATGTCTGCAGGTCAAGGTAAAAAACAAAATCCTGAAAAATTTACATCTACATTTTACTACTCACAGTTCCTAAAAAAGTTGCCATCATGAGGGAGCTGTTAGCAGAACTCTTTTTATTGAAGAAGTAAAAAGGTGATAATTTGCTCTCTTCTCTCTCGTGGACCCTCATGAACTGTTATTGCTTACACAACGACGGCTTCTGGAAACGACTAAGGGTTTTTGAAAGTCATTTTTGGCTAATCGCTGTGGGTTTTATCCAGATATTCTGTTTTTATAAGCCTCTGAAGTAGCATTTAAACCATTGTGGGAAACTTAAACCCTGTACTGAAACCAAGGCTATTCTTTTGGGCGTCTTTAATTGCTACTTTTAGAGACTCTAAGCTCCAAGCTAAGTAAAATACTTTCAAAACGCATTAGGATAATTTCTTTGGTCAGCCATTTGATAAACAAATAGAGAAGAAGAAAATGACTCCAAGGTGTGATCGTAAAGTACCAAGAAAAGCGAAAACATCAGTCTAACCTTGATGGGCTCCTCATATAATCTTGCTTGAAGTCACTCGACATTGTCCACAGTGCTTTAAACTCTTACCTGATCCTGTGCTTGTTGATGTCCTCCATGGTGAAGGAGGAGTACTCCCTCAGCTCCTGGTGCTCCTGCTGGGACTGGCTCCTGGTCAGGATGCCGTACATCGGTACGGATACCAACTGGATCTGAATCTGGTCATCTGGGGACGTGTTGTCCTGCGAGAGACAATAAGCAGTGACTGTGGTGGTAAAGTGTACAATCACAGCTACAAGTCTGTAGAACACTTTTCTGTCATGTAACTCTCCTGCCTCTGCCCTGCATAAAGAACATAACCAATCCCACTTTCTTTCCCACAACTGTTTACTGTGACCTCAAATTAATCTTAACAGCAAAACTAACCTTAATGCAGACACTCAGATATCTTCTAATCTTCCAACAAAGACAAAATGAAACCTCTACAGTCTCTGCTAACAGTTAGCCTTCGCCTCCATTGACTTACAGTATAAGACAGGTGTGAGCGCCTGATGACGGTGCTGCTTTTCTCGCCCACTTCTAGCGACAGCGTGGCTGACGGGTCCCGCTGTGGCCCGTCGTCCCCGGCGCCCAGCATCACCACTTGCACCACGGTGGTTGCCATGGACATACCGTCGCTCACGGAGAAGGTGATGGCGTCGTCCTGGGTGGAGAGGCCGGTGTGTCGGTAGAGCAGAACGTTGCGTGTGACGTCGCTGAAAGTGAAGGTGTCACCTGATGGGATGGAGAAGGTGTGAATGAAAGAGAGTGTTTCAACCCTTTCTCATGTTCTTAAAGTGAAGTTAAGAAGGCAGAAGATGGGAAAATGGCAAGTTCTGATCAATACATATGAACACACCAATCTGATCGATATCTGTTACAACAATCAGAATCACAAGCCATCAACATCCTCCAGTGGTTCGAATCTACCAGAACAGCTGGAGGAGAACTCTTTGGCTGCTAAATGTCTGAGTGACTCCAATTTCTAGTTTGTTTTGTGCCTAGTCAGTAGTTTTAACATCAACTTTCCATGTGTGTGTTATGCGTGTCTCTGTGTGCTTTTGTGTGCACCATCTCACCATTGGTCATACTGGTGTGTGTGCTGCCGTCTGTCTTAATCAGCTCTCCATGGATGGGAGCCTCCACCAGCTCAAACTCCAACTCATCTGGAGCCGTGTCAGCATCGCTCACAGCCAATTGCTGACCGCCTACACAACACACACACACACACACACACATGCACACACACACATAAACAAGAAGAAAGAAGCGTTAAGAGAGATGAAGCAGGAGAAGGAGAAAATTAACTGTCTGTACCAGACACACACACACGTACACACACCCACACACACACACACACACACACACACTCTCACACACTCACACACACACGCACACGCACACACACACACACACACAGGCTCTTTCTCCAGTGTTGTTGATCGTCAGGGTCGTACTTCAGAGCTCATTACCTCACACAGAGTACTTCATCACTTACTGGACCCTCTTCACCACAGACTCTCTTCTTGGAAATGAGTATTACTGCTGTGTATTATTGTGTGTATGCACGTTTGTATTCTCTTCTCTTACCGATGGCGGCCTGTCCTCCCACGCTGACCTCCAGCAGCGGGTCGAGAACCTGAAACACTGGTGGCTGCTGATGGTTGGACAGCAGCAGGACAGCAAAGTCCAATTCAGGAGTGGTGTGTTCACCGTCAGACACTGAGACACAAGCGAACACACAAAACATGAGACACAGAGAAAAATATGGAAATTAATTAGATAAGCAAAGACTTTCTGCAACACACACACACACACACACACACACCTCTATAATGCTAATTATCTCCCCAGCTCTTTTGCTGAGGCATATTGAACCTGGGGGGAAAAAAAATCTAATCAGCTTCCTGAAGTCGATTATCTATACACAAGAATATTAATAAGAGAAAGAAAGAAAAAAAACATCTGATCACAAGAAGTGTAAATAGATTTTGGCAAATCAAGACACAGAATCTATTTAATTGCTGAATAAATCAGGGATTCAGGTGGAAACTAGTTACACTCATTAAATGTTTTGAGGGGGATTATTTGCTTTATTGGCTACAGTTGTCACTTCTACACATGATCTGAAAGAAAAATCATTTAACCAAGGCAATACAACAAGCCAATTATCACATTCATCTATAAAACGATAGCGTGATTGAATAACAATGACAGAGGAAGAAAGTGCATGTAAAGAGCAGAAACATTTTAATTAAACTAAATTAAATATAGGAAATTAAATGATTTAAAAGCAGTAAACATACTGTAAATTGATTAATTTAGTTAAATTACATCTAATTTACATTTTAAAACAGTTAAATTGCAACTTCACATTCAAATGAGCTCATATATCAAGCATTTTCCTGCTTTATACTGGTGAGTAATTAAATAGTTGGAATACAAAAGAGGTAATTAATAAGTGCGTTTGAAAATATCTCCTATTGTTTTAATGACATATTTAGAGGAGTGTGTGCTGTATATAAAGCTAACATACATAATTATGACATATGGTTACAAGAGTTTTGTAATGCACTGTTTCATGCTTTCAAATAGTTAATGATGTATGGAAGTAGAAAGAAAGTACTCAAGGAACATTGTAGCTCCTGCTGTATAACTGACTGGACAACCCACACACTGTTTCTATGCACAGCCATGACCTGTTCACCTCATATATACAGTATGAAAACAGATAAAAGAGTCATATTCTTTAAAGTAAATGCACGTCAATGTGTAAGCAGCCTGTACATCAGGTGTAACTGAAATGAACTATAATATACTGAAGTAGTTTAACCTAACTATCCATGTAGTTTGAACAAGATTTATATGTGAAATCTTCATCTTTATAGTTATTACAACTACCATCCAATGTAGTGTATTACCACTTGTGTGACTTCTGCAGAGTCACTTGACCTAGGAATGAATGTTGACTGTACCATTCACACTAAAGACAAAAGCCAGATATTAGTGAGGCATTTGTCGATTGTGTAAGGGCTATCAATATCAATTAGTTTATAATTGTAAGTATGTTTCTCTCTGAAATGTAGCAATGGATATATCCGAAGTTGCACAAAAGGTATATACTCGTGTTGAGTAGCTCAGAACTGTACCGTATACTTCGGTAAATATAATTTATCTGTATATACCTTGTGATACAGACCAATAATTGACTCTTGATAACTGTTGTATTTTCTAAAGGCCACCAACAGAAGCCATCTTTTACTGAAGTACAAAGCCAGAACATAAGCAGGATGGATGGAGGATAAAAGCATCAGAGACTACTGTGAGTGTCTGTGTGTGCCTCAAGGCCCACACTGAAGTGAAAAGCACTTTGGTGACGCCTTTGAACAGCCATAAACACATATTTCCCAATCAGGTCCTGTTGGGGATGGAGTGCAGCACTTCATCAAATGTGCAGTAAACAGAGGAGACTTGGTCCCATCAGGTTAAAGGTCAAAGAGCCACGAGAGAAAATGACAGCGGATCTGAAGACCCAGTCGAGCTGGATCAGTGCCAAAGAGATAAATGGAACAAAGTGAAGTGAAGTGACAGAGATGAAATGTAGGAAGAGAAGTACAGGAGTAAAGGAGATGAAAGGAAGGGAGAGATTTAGTGTGGAGAAGAAGATGGGAGACGAGAAAAATGGGGACGCGATTACAGTAGCACGGAGGAAAGAGAGGAGAAAAAAGATAAGACGGAGAAGTCAAGAAAAGGAGAAATGTGAGAAAAAAATCAGGGGGGAGGAAAGAAAACAGACATTTATGGTGAAGAATAAAAGGAGGAGAAGAGAAACAGGAAAGGACACAGAAGGAGAAATCAAGGGAGGACAGCAAATAAGAGAAAGATGAAATCAAAGGTGAGAAGTGCACAGGACAGAGAGGATAGAGGAGGAGGAGAAATTGAGGTCAGAATAGATGAGTGAGAAGAGACGACTGGAGAGAATGAAGAAAGAAAGTCGCAAAGATGAAAACACAACAGAGACTAAAGTAGAGGTGAAGGGGTGAAAAAAGAGGAGGGGAGCGAAAAGAAGAGATGGAGAAGAGATTGACGACGGAGAAGACAAATATTTCAGTCAAAGGCATCGAGAGTAGAAGGGAGTAGCCGGGAGGAGAAGATTGAGGACGGAGGAGGAGGGAAATTGAGACTGAGGCTGGAGAGGATTTAGCATGAAAAGAAGAGAGGAGGTGGAAGAAAAATGTGTAGGCTGTGAGAAAGAGTTAAAGAGAAGAGGATGAAGGGGATAGAGGAAACAATTTGCCTCCTCCTCTTCCTCCTTCTCCTCTTCTCTGAACTGAGGAAGATGAAGCGTTTACCTGTGAAATAGACGCTCAGTGACTCCGGCAGACCTGGTGGGATTAGAGAAAGAAAACTTTTAGTGCTGTGAGGTGGTAAAAAGTAAAAAACAGTGGATTCAGGCAGAGTTTACAGGGGAGCTGCAGTGAACATAAAAACTGAACAGATGATGCTATAATGCATAAAACTCAGGAGGCAATGAGCATGATTTACTGATGCAAAGCTTTCCGCCGGAGCTCCACAAACCAGATTAAGGGAAACTAAAGTCATCTTTGATATTGGATTATGGGTTATCTTTTGGAACGCATGTCTCTTAAAATTATATGATTTCATTTGGAAATGTCTCACCAGCCCTTAAGACTGTTTTCAAACTCCACGCTACCAGTTCAAATATTCATCAGGTATTGTATTCGTCAGTTTATTGTTCACAGCTTAGCAGCAGTACATATGATCCAGGACTTTGCAAACTAGGGCAGGAAAAAGGATGAGTTTTGCAAAACATTGACAGCAAAAAGTTAAAGAGAGTTAACTAACCAAAGCCAGTTTCAGTTGGCAAGATGATATCACTGGGTTTATATAAAAATATGTGCACATATGCTACCGAAATAACAGGGTTATTATGAAAACACTACAAGGAGCTCATTTTGCCTGAAAATCCCTGTTGTTGCATTAAGTGACATCCCAATAGTCATAAAACTCAAGTGGACTTCTGTGAGATCAACCCTCCGAAGGCGAAGGAAGCAAGTGAACAATGGTGCAGTCTAAAGCTACCGATACTACCCAGCATGCATTAAGTTGATTGCTATGGTGGTCTCCAAGTCTGAAGCTAAGATGAATTGAAATTGAAGTGATATAGATATAGAAACAATATAGAGGACATTGCACAACTAATTCTACAGACTAGTGAATAGTGCTCCCTGTGCCTGCTAAATTGACTTTGCCATGTAAAATCATTGCCTCTTTAACAAAACAGTGAGCGGCAGTAGGTGACATATTCAATCATGAGAAAGCAGCAGCTCTATGAATAGTAAATCACGTGAAAATAACACACGGTGGCTAAGTCAATTGGTTGTGTGTGGTAAAACTAGAAAACTAATAGTGTTATTAAGCTCAGGCTGCTTATTTTGTTTCCAAAGAAACTACATGTGGTGGGCGACAGTGGACTGCTCAGCAGGAGATCAATATGTGGGATGAAACAAGTTAAAAATAAACCACCACTGCAATCAATTCAGAATAATTATTTGATTTGATTTTCAGAATGTATATATCTTTAGGCAATTTAAGCAAATAAGCGAAACAAAACATTTTTTAAAATTACATCTCTGTAATACTTAAGTTTTATGCTCTGGAGCCAACAAACAACCAGGTAAAATAATGTTTGATTTTGGCCAATAATGAATGTCATCATACCCGGTAATGAACAAGCTGACCAGCTGTCTCTAAAGATACACTATTACCAAAAAAGACAGATGGAAAGATCTCCTAATTAAATTAAATCATTGGAGTATTATACACATGTTAATCACATCATCACTGTAATTAGACTTATGATTTGTGAGTGTGTGTGTGTATCTCACCAATAAAGGAGTACTGATAGAGCTCCTGCAGGTGTGAAGGGGCCTGTGGTGGTCTGTAGATGATCTTGCCATTATTGACATCTGCCTGAGTGAAATGTTTCACCGGTGTGTAGGGTCTATCCCGATGTTCGATCGCACCTGAGGACGAGCAGCGACAGGAAGACATTCACCTCAGACAGTTATTCTGTGTCTGCTCTACGCTGGAGTATTAGATTCAGAATTGCTTCTGAGAGGTAAAATTGTTCTGGGAGCACAAATAATCTCATTTGCTCAGCACGACAGAGCTGAAGAATCATGTTTTTTAATAGGGTGAAAAAGGAAGATGGGGAGAGAGGAAGATGCTATTATTCTGAAGCCTAGCATTCAGTGTAGCATTTCAAATGTGTAGTGGACACTGAACAAACCACACCAATAGTAAACAAGAGTGGAGTGGGGGGCGGTACAGAAGCTGGGTTGTGCTGATCTGGGATACAATTGTGTTAACAGGCATCACTGTTGGGAAACAGAATAGCTCTACACTATGAGGTGCAGCACATCATATCAATATGACTTGGCATCATGGCGTCCTGGTACCACTGGTGTGTGGGCTTATAAAAAAAATACTAGCAGTTTTGCTGTGCACGTCGCTGATGTATTTCTCCCTTGGTAATTATTGAAAAAATAAACTGATATCTATCACTATGTAAAATAAGGTAGGCTGCTGACCTGAAATGATAAAGGCCAGGGTTAGGAATGAATGAAGAGGATGTCACTGCAACTTTAATTTTGAAATTCCATTAATAGCAGATTTCCTGCTTTACATTTACACTGGTTTAAACCACTAGGATTTACCCCAGTGGTTTAAACACCTACTCTTATATTTAACCCACATTAACATATAACAAATACAACAATAATGTGTATGACAAGGTTCAGTCTAACTTCAGAAATTAAAATGTTCATGACAAATGCCGCTGTTTAATCTGAGTCTGTCCCCCTCCTCATTGGTTCTGTTCAAAATGATTTCCACGCAAATTTATCAGTCCATTAGTTGATGAATATGACCCATTGTAAATCGTTTTTCCCTTTCATTAGACGGAGAGCTGAAAATAATACACCAGTCCGTCAGACGGTCCAATGCTGAAATTAATGGCTCCAGTTCTGAATGCCACATTAAATTTAGCAAAAAGGAAATCAACACTCATTCTGGTAAAAGTCCAGACTGAAAGACAGTAATTAAATAATTTTGGAGTGTGGTAATGGCACTGAAGCAGACTTGTGAAACAACACATTGTTAGTTTCTGGCTTGTGTTCCCAGCTGAGAAAAGTTAAGCCCTAAAGCAAAGCATTAAGACTACAGTTTTCCTAAACTGGTCATACCACAATTTAAAAACATTTTTTTGTGTTAATATCTTATTCATTTTTTAACAATAGAACAAACACACACAAGAAACATAAAGGACCAGGACCATTAAAATAACAGAAAGACAGGGGATTCATATCAAGTCCAAATCTGCCAGTCAAATATTGGCAAAATGGGAGACTACAAACGCTGGTATGGGGGGACTGCCTGAATAACGGTCAGTGTGCAGGATAGACCATACTGCCTTGCTGATGGGCACTATAGTAATAATTAATGAGGACAAGTATGGCTTAACATTAACTTCTCCAACTGTGCTTCAGTCAAGAATCAAACACAGGCTCAGAAGATCACTCACTGTATCTAATTATGAGACTCCTGCCCACTGACAGGACTTAGATTTGAATCCTTTTTATCTTTTCCACATTATAAGTGAAAAACTCAATGTGTGTGTGTGTGTGTGGCTGACCTTGTCCTGGCGGTAGGGCTTTGGTGATGTTGTAGATGAGTTTCTCGTTGGGAGTCTCAGAGTCAACGAAGGACAGAGCTGAAGGCGTTATCTCTGTCACTCGATCCTCCAGAGCCTGCACACACACGCACACACAGGATGAGGTGAGAACAGGGGTAAAACAAGAGCGATATCCTCCACCTCTGATATGCCCTGTGTGATTTTAAATGAGGAACTGAGGGATCCACATGCCCAAACAAAAAGAAAACAAACCACACAAACAGCAGTTTCTCTGCTCCTCCCTGCAACTCCAGTAGTTCTAGGGTTCAGACCTTTGTTTTTAAGAAAACAATTTCAAGGACATCCCAGGAATTTTGAAATACACAGAGCCTAATATTTTTTTATTCTATATTTCAACCAGTAGAAACATCAACAAAGTTTCTGCACACCATAAAATATAAATGACAGGTACGGAGCAAAACCTGTTTGAATTCTGAATTTGATTGGTTGATTTTTGATCAAATATGATCCACTAGGGGATATTGTTACTATATGTAATAATGGATACATAATAGATATGATGAAAATAATCATATATTTTTCCTATACAAGCTACAGGACATGCATGCTTTACTTTACTGTTTTGATCCCTCACCGTGATCTGCAGGTCACAGTTGGGGGCCAGCTGAGGAAATCCTGGGATCTGAGGCAGGACTCCAATTGTGAAGGTCTGGGCATCGCTCTGTATGACCGGGGCTACCTCTGTGGAAACCTGCACACACATAAACACACCCACAATTTTAGATCAGAGATTTAAAACGTCTTCAAAAAAATACACTGAACATGCCTATCAAAAGCATCTTCCCTTATCTCCATCCTCTCCAGACTCCAAACTTCTCTTATCTTGAAGTTTGAAATCTCAATCTGCAGCACATTATCTCATAGTGAATGTCTGTTTTTCAACTGCTAACTGGCTTGTGTATTGCACATTATTTATGAGTGACAGGGCTGACGACAGGCTCTTGAGAATCACCAGAAGTAAGATACAACAGATGTGATGAAAACAAGCTACAATCAAATAACTGTGCAAACAGAAAGTGAACCTGGCATCGGGCTGCGCTGCACTTTCTTTCCATGAATCACTGTCTACACCGCAAGAATATTAATGGAGGAAATGCCAATTTCAGTCAAATTCAGTGCCATGGACTTGTTGCTCAGCTGACCATTTTTAAGCACTAACGTGTCCAGAATTACAACACTTATTACTCTCATTGAAGCAACAACACACTGATTACTTTTAAATGACTTTTTAAAATCCATAAAAATCTATTTCAAAATGTGATGAGCAACAAAGGACACATAAGGATTTTCAGAGTGCTTTGCTAAGCAGCTGTTTCTGAACCAGGACAGAACATAGACCTCATGCTGATGTTTTGATCTTTCTGTGAAGTAAATTGAAAATGATGATAATTTCCACTCTCTGTCAGTCTCATAATTGTTCCTGCTTTTAAACTTTGACCTTCCTTTAAGTAATTTTTGGACTTACAACTGCCACTGTCAAGCCATTACTCACCCTCACATGGAAATAATATTATCTTTAGAAAGATAAGCAGTGGTCAATGACACTAGGAGAAATAATTTTAAAATTGGCAGACTTATAATCGTCTATCAGTTGTCGGTGAGTGGTCGAGCCATTTTATTGCACTTTCAATTGATCCTAGTCACTTTATACTGTCCATTCAGAAGTTCTTTTCTGACTTCGGTTCGGGATGAAAATTAAGTTGTTAAAAAAGAGGTGTCAGAGGCTGTAAACCTGCATTGCACTGCGCTTTCTGATCAAATGTTTCATGTTAAGTTGCTCTTTAAGGCTATGGAATGACTGTGTTCATGACTGAAAGGGGAACTGCCTGGTTGTGTTCAAAGATATGTCATGCTCATGGTTAAAGGAAACCAATGTTAACTGTGGTCTCCACTTTCCTCCAAAAGAGGTTTTGTGGATCTATAACAACATCACGTGACATTTTCTTATATTCCTGAGAGACCAATCAGAATACTCAGACGTCCTTGTGAGATCAAAATACACACATAGAGACTGTTTTAGACAAACATCAACTACAACTGTTTTCCTTCTGACTGACAGTGAGCAAGAGTTCAAATAGCCATCATTGGTCGAACATAAGAGCCCCACGTACAAGAAATCCACCATCCTCACCGGAAACACTTTATCCTCTCCTGCCCTCTGAGACTAGGACCTCTGACCTCTGTACTTTTGCTTGCTTATAATGCAGCTGATGATTTCAATTAGAATTTAACATTATGTTGTGTTGAATTACTGATAAGCGATGGAGAAGCTGGCGGATCAGTCTTAATCCCCTCTGCCTTCCTGCCGGGAATGAAACCACACTTGGATTTCTGGCTCTGCTCTTTCCGCCCACACTACCTGAATGAATCGTTTTTTGTTTCAACTTTTATATCAAGCTGTGTCACTTGTGCTCCATTTCTCTTACCTAAGTTCTCCACAATATGCTGCCTTAACTTGTTTTGTCCCCCGATACACATAACAAGGTACAAGGTACATTTATTTATCTATCATTTAACAAAATGCTATTTGCGCTCCCTTCACGCTACTCACAAACCCATTATATAAATGGATGAATAGATAATAAGTCATAAAAATGGGGGAGAGCGGAGGATGAATGAGTCTCACGGCAGCGGCCTCGGTTGTTCATTCTAAAAGCCAATTTTTGTCACCACTTACTTATTCTGCCGCTGCTGCGTGTTCCCGTCACATCAGTGGCATTTGGGGGGGAAAAAAGTTCAGCAACTTTTAGTCAGCTCTGTCAGTCAGAAGTAACGTCAGCCTGAAGCTTGGAATGTGTCATAATGTGTCACCAAGAGAGTCGGAGCTGAGTCAGCTGGATTTATTGAAGGCAGTGTTGCAGCAGTGAATTATTGATAATACACTTGATTCCATTCGACATAAATGATAAATATTACATGTTATATAATTTGAAATGGAATAAATCTTACATTAAAACTGCGTGAGACAAAAAGTTATGTAAAAAATACAAATAAAGTCCCACTTCAACTCCCAAATTAAACTCTGATGTCACATATACAGCAGTCACAGCAAGTGAAACACAACCTCTGTCTTAAAGTGAAGAGTGTATAAGGCTCTGTAAAGCTAGTAAACATGAGGCTGTTGTGTGCTGTTTTCTATAGATATAAATAGAGAACAAAATGCAACAAAGACCCCAGCTAAATTTGAACTGGAATTGTTCCCTAACTCCAAAGACATCAGGGCGTCCCTTGTCCTACTACCAAACACGATAATAATCTATTCATCTTTTTAATTGGCAGCATACATTTATAGCATATGTGTGTGGTTTCTTTGTGGCATAGGTTCAGTGAGATCTTCCTCAAACCTCATGATAAAAGCAAGCCATGTATGAGGAGAAAAAAAGGGACAAATTTTCACTCCAGAAAAAGTTGGACAGGCATTAAATCACCATCTCTCTGATTTGAACATGGCTTTGATTTGCGAAAATCCCACGCCGGTGCACGAGAAGACGTATGTGCAGAGCGCTGTGCAGCCTACTTCCGTTCAGCTGCAGAGCTCCGAGTTGCTGAAGCAGAGTGAATTTCAAAATAATCAGTTCTAACAAGGCGCCGCACACTTCGATAAAAAAACCAGCAGAGGACAATAATGCCACCCTGACAAACCGTCAAGTTTAATCGCCATCTCTGACAAACGGCACAAACGCTTCCAGCGGTTCCGTTTGTGACGGGTTCTGCTTTTCCTCGCCTCTGCTTTCCCACTTCCCGTCAAAATGATGAGACACTTGAGAATTTAATTTGAATCCAGCACTGTGTAATTGAAACGCATTTGCCCTGATGGATAGAGCCAAAATGTAGGGGGGTTGGATAGAGGGAGAGAGATGATTAGATGTAGCCACAAGCTTTTGGCTGCCTCTATTGTTTTTCTAATGGAGTTGAGGTGAAGCAGAGACTGGCATGAAAGCGCTCTAACTGTGGCGTGATGGATGTTGCATCGGTTTTACTGGGATTGTCTCAGATTTGGAGCCAATTTGCAAGTAATTTGGTGCCATTAACGCTAATCAAGCTAAGTTGCTATGGGTTGATTTTGAATGCCAGTGAGTCATACAGGAAGTTTGGTGCCAAGGTTTGAACTGAAGGAGAAGAAATCCACAGTGAACACACTCAAAGAAGAGTTGGGAAGAAAATACACGAGCGAGAAGAATAAGGCCAAAAATGTTGTCTGCATTAATACACAAAAAATGTTTAGTGTTTGGTGCTGAAAACGGCTGAATGACGAACTGTAACTTTCCAAATAAAAAACAAAGACTGAAGAACATTTTTTTTTACAGTTTCCTATAAACAGTTTCATAGATGTGTACTCACACAATTTTGTGGTTACAAGAAAAATAAAAGAAGAAACAGTTGAGTCAGATAGAGGTGAAGGAGAAAGAGAGACAGGGAGAGCGACAATGTTACATGAGAGGAAGAGGAGGGGGAAAGAAATAAATCAAGCCGGAGGGAGAGATGTTTGAAAGGTTGTGGAGAGACAAGAGGTAAACACAAGGGAACATGGGAACACGAGTAAACGCGTGAACTTCAAAGAAGACTCCAGAGAGAAGACGAGGGCACGAGGGGGAAAACAACAAGAGCGTTGACATGCGTCTCTGTCACCATCTCCTCCTCTTTTTCTTTTGGGGGAGACACGTTCTCATCGGCCCCCTGAGGTTTCCTCGTCTCATAGCGTACTTAGTTTCTTTTATCAGTTTTTTGAAATTATTTATATGTACACTAGTAGTACTACACATTCAGCAGTAAGTATAAAAAACAACCTTGTCGTGTGTTTATCCTGTTAGTGTATTCCTCCATGTTTGAACTATTTCATATAAGGGTCTACTGTAGGGGAACTCGTAATACATCTGGTTTATATACTTTTGAGTTTAAACGTTCAACAACTTCATGTGGTATTTCACGTTTTTTGCCTGCAACTATGGCACTATATAGGATAATGCAATTCAATGAGCAAACGTCAACTTCTCCTCTGCTTTAAAATGAGCTTCTCTTTGTCTCATATTGAAATCATGACACCCCACTTCCATTTTTGATGGTTGCGGCTTATTGCTGCAGTGCTTCTGCTCTGCACTTTTAAGTTATGAGAAAGTGACAAAGTATTCCATTCTTCCACTTTTCATTTGCAAAAGCCTGAATAAATACACAACAATTCAGTTAAGACACTGAAAAGGTCAGAAAAAGTATGCTTTGTGTCCCATGTAAAGCCGTTGCTGCAGCTGTATTGACTCAAATTGAAGAAAATCCATTCAATTAGTCACCACTGAGATGGATGACTGAAAAACACAGCTTAAAAACATCTGGTGTAAACAGGGTATCAGTATCAGCACCCACCTGGAACTGGAAGGAGTCGCTGTTGGTTCCCCTGCCGAAGTGACGGTACCAGACGGTGCCATCGTTGACGTCCTGCTGAGTGAAGGAAGTCGTGGATGTGAAGCCTCGGTCGTCGGTTAGCGAGGGGCGCCAGCCTTCTGCCGGGCCGTCGGCTGGCATGGACACCAGCACCACCTCACCTGGACGGAGAAGGTGGAGGTGATTAACGGTTTCTCTCAGTTATTATGCATCACACAATTATTATAATGACTGGAAATCCCCACGTCAGATCCCACCAGAATTAAGGGCAGGAGCGCTGTGATTATGTCTCCACAATAGAAGGTTTAGACGTAAGATAAAAAATGGTTGTGACAAGATATAATCCCTGAGGTGGATGAGCTTAAACATACAGTTTAAAATGCTTGTGTTTAGATTTAGATTAGTGTAAGGGTTTGATTTACTTAGTGTTGGGGTAGGATATTTCTATCCTGGCCCATAACCATAGCAGGATCTGTAAGAATGTGTTTGTGTCACTACTCCACCCAGTCGTTAGTCTTGTTTTCACATTTCCTCTGCTTCTGTTGTCATGTCTCTAAGTCTCCTGTTGTTGCAGATCCAGCCACTCTTTTCTAGCCTTCTATTACCCTGCCCCACAATTCAACTCACCTGAGTGACCCTCCCCATTTCCTAACCCGCATCCTATTCCTTCATCAGCCCCCCAATGCAGATACTGGTCCACGCACGTTTCTGGCACTGACCTTGGTTTGCCATTGCTGGAACTCTGTAGTAAACTGAGCTGTTCTCTCTGGTCATTATAGTCTCATACAGACATGTTCATGAAGTTGACACTATTTATAGTTAAGTTGAACTGGTTAATGAAATTTGGGACATTCACTGCAACATGCTGAGGAGAAGACATGTAGAAAACTTAAGAAAGCTGTTGTATGAAATGTCAACCAAACTGAAGCCAAAACAAAGCTATCTGAGGAGTATGCAAATTTCCAGATCTGTCAAGTATTAAAGAGCCTGTTTTGCAGTGAATCTATGGCATTAACATTCCATGCCAGTGTGCATTAAAGAGTCTGTACCATGTTTAGGTTGTCCATCTGAGGCGTCGATGGTGTAGATGATGTCATCAGAGCTGACTCCCTTGTAGTCTGCCTGCAGGTATTTTTTATCCAGTCGCACCATGCCTCCTTGCTTTACCCAGGTCATCGGCACAGACAGCACGTGAGGAGAATCAGCAGCCTGAAAAACAAACACACTAAAACTCAGAACACTAATCATCTATGGAAAACAATAGTTTTTTGTCAGCTTTGGTACTGGTGTTAGTGACTGGGGTGTTTGTCTGCAATACTTTTGCATTAGTTCACTTATCAGTGCTCATGCCGACGATGCAGCTCTCTTTCTCTTAAAACCTGTTCAATCATACTATACAAAATCTGAAAATCATTTAGAGCTATAGCGCCAATGTGAGATTGAAAATCTCTAGAGACATATACCTGTGGTTGCTTTTGGCAACTTAATTTTTATTGATTTGAAGAATAACTACATGTAATTGTTTCCCATCTCAAGCCACCATCTGTCTATGAATTTCACAAGAACACTGTGAGATTGATGAGATGGTTTATTAGTTCAATCCAATCAAACAAGGAAAAATGAAATATATCACCTCCTGGAGCAACATTCACCATTTTATGAAACACACGATTGCATAGAGGATATTACTTCATGGGCTCTGGAACACAGTTTGTTTGCAAATGATTGCATTCTGTTTTTTTTTTTTACGGGATTGTATAAAAGGGTTCATAAACTGCACATTAGCTTGAATTAGCCATAGATGCAGCAGCACAATCCAAAGTTACTTACATTAAATTTATTTCCACACATGGTAAACTGAGCAATATTTTGAGCATTACTCAAACTGAGATATCCCAGGTGCCTGTGGTGTAGGCACTGATGTATGAAGAGAAATAGAGGCAGATTCTGCTGTTGGTTCCTCAGGTGCAGCCTGATGCTCCTTTGTGTTGTCACAGTTTGTGTAGCTTGTTTGATTCCACATCTGTTGTAACCTTAGGTTTGTGAGTCCCAGGAGACTGTGGTAAAGCTCTGTCAATCAGCAGCAGTATCACCTGAGCACTAAGCTCTGATTCAGCTCCACCAATCAGAAGTACAGTATAACAACCAACTTCAATCTGTGCTTTGTTCGTCGAAGAACTGCCACGTACAACTTTGGAATCAGACTTATTTTTGTAATGCTGTATTGATTCGTGACAGACTAACTCATCATTGTTTTGCTGGCCCTGCCTCCAAAGCAAGAACAAAGAGCAGGAAGAGCTCCAGAGAGCACACAGAGCTGGTGGATGATTCAGTGTCGCTCGAGGACATTTCAGCAGGGAAGATGACTGCTGTCAGGGAGGTTTTGAAACTAGACCTCTTACTCACCGTGTCACCCTGCTGCTTAAACAAAAACAGGTATGACATGCTCCCTGGGCATCTATAAAACCAAGCTGCTATTTATTCTCTAAACAAAAGCTCCATCTTTTACATTTGGAAGAAATGCATCTAAAGCATCTAAGTTCATCAAAAATATCATCAAGAATAGTATATACAAAAACTGTTGTTGACAGATTTTTGCCAGGGAAAAACAAAACAAAACAAAACTATATTCCTATTATGCCAACACTCTTGATATGCTCATGCTCAAAGGTGACGGTATATAACACCACACTGGATGCTTTTTTATTAAAGTACACTCCAAGAAATAAATATTATCGACCTTTTACACAACAGGAACTTTGGGTTCTGCTTTAGTTTTCACTCCTCTCCCTTCGTATTTCTGCACTTTTGAGGAGGTGGTACTATATCCAAGTGCCGGGTACTCCTGGTTATACTAATACAGGATGTTAGGATAAGGTCTTTCATAGACACATAATAAACCAAAAAGAAAGAATAATCATTTTAAAGAAAGAAGCTTCGATAACACTTACTAAAAAGATACCCTTAGATAAGTAGATCATTTATAAACTGAAGAGCTTTGGGGTTGCCGGACTGGAAAAAAAAGCATGTCACTTGCTTTATTGCTTTATTTGCTTTACCTATTCAATTTATCAAGAAAACTCCTCAATGAACTGTTGGATCACTTAACTAATTGGGGAGGTTTGAAACACATCTAGACCAAAAGAAATACATTAACAAACTGGCAACCCAAGACTACTTAATTGCCTCTAACTAAGCTATAAAGCATCTTCTTAGCCATTAATAAAGCCTTTATAAAGACTGTATTAGAAAGTGCCTTAAAGAGTAGTAGAAAAACTTCAATCACATATTCACATCAGGCCAGTCTCTTTTTAGCCAAGCAAACACACACACACACACACTCTCTCTCTCTGTCTCATAGACAAATAGTTGACCATTTGCTGCAGGAGATCAGTGTAATGGCATAAACACTGAGGCACTTGGTGGTAATAGATTCTGAGTGTGCACAGGTGTGTGAGACTGAGTGCGTGTGCACGTGAGGCTGTCTGTGTTTGCAGATAACAACCTGCGGACCATCTGTGGCTCTTCTTCCTGCTGCTCTGCTGATCCAAATCACACTATTTCACTGTAGCAGGCAAAGAATAGCAGGCGAGCAGCCGAATGCACAGGAAGAGAAAACACATAAGTCAGCATGACAGGCTTTTAACTCAGACGACCACATCATCCAGGGCATTACCAACTTCTCCTGATGTCCACCAAGGTCTCTCAAGGACACTGACACCCAGAAACAGCACACTCTACGAAACAAAAGAGGTCAGAGGAACCTTTTAGGATTTACAAGTTTGCCAATACTCTTGATTTCCCCAGACATCTAACTTTTAGAGCTCTTTGTCCTGCAGCCGCACCTCTGTTTGGTATTTTTCTAATTTTCTTTCTTGAATAACATTCAAACCTGATGAGATTTACTCTGAGTTAGATTTGAGTCAGACTTGCAAAGAATTTAAAATACTCAAGGAAATTTCTTTACTTTCTGACCCCGGGGAAACTGAATTTGCTTAAAGTAATTTTAGATTGATGAGAGACCATAGACTGCATTGACTTGGACTTGGACTGCTCCGACTTACTAGTGACCTGGCACTGTAAAGACTAAATGACTAAGGCTCAGTTCAGATTCAAACTAATGTGTTAAAACACACAAAACAGACAAAATCTCACCATAACACAGTCTAACTACCTGATCGAAGCAATGGGAGAACACTCTCATGTTCTGCAAGGCAAAACTACTGCTCTTTTCAATGAAGTTGACGGCTTTGAACAGAGCAATATAACAACTGTTTATGATTAACCAAAAAGAATGTTGGATTTATCCTTTGCTTGAAAGGAATGAAATACCTTTTCAATGGTCAACACTCACAGATGAGAAATACCTGCAATTGAATGCAAATTGCATAGACTTTTGAAGACTTTGTGACTCAACTTTTCCTTAAGGGCTCGAGGCCTGACTTGAGAAGACTTATGCTAATGATTGTATTTGCACCAGCCTTTAGGAAATTAGAGCCCCAAGACTAAATAAAGATATATTTCTTTCTTATTCTTTTCAATGTATCTATATTTAAATATAGATAAGAGATGACAGGAGAAGAAAGGCATTTTTTCACACCCTAATATTGAGCAAAACAGATCTTAGAAAAAAGACAAAAACATTATTCTATTCATTCGCCACAGTACTTCTAAAAACAAATGCATGGAAAGTGCATAATCAGACACCTTCGAAGGGCTTTGAGCCAGCAGGTCTGAGATGGACTGTAAACAGAGTTGATGCTGGACTGAGAGCCTCTGGCTGTAGCCCACGAAAAAGAAATAAATGACTTTGCCGAGATGGAGTCTTCGTCATCCATAAAACATGGGCTAGCTGCCGGCTGTGATGGTCATGCTGTTGTAATGACAATGACATTGTCATCTCTCATATTTCCATAAATCCACTGGGGTGAACAGGACAAGCTGATGGACTTGTCAAACAGTAATTGAACGTCACAGAATGGAGACTGAATCCTTATCGGCGACAAATTCTAATTACATCTAAATAAGACATGGTGTCTAAAATGAGAGTGCAAGTGGCAAAAGTAAACAAAATGTGGGGGCTGTGTGACACCGGGTGCCAGCCTTAACAGAGGCAAATCAGAGCAATCTTAAATGTAATCACAGACTTGGGATGTAGAGTCACTTGAATACGAAAAGTCAAAACAAATCATCGCATTCAACAGGGATGACAACGAGTGCTCAGCGGGAGAAGAGCTAAACTTAAAGCACTCAGCCTCCCTCTCCTGCTTGACAACAGGGCTGAGCGATTAGCCTCCCAAAGCTGGACGGCTGATCAGAAAAAAATTTCTAATTCCCCTCTATTTCTGCCAGGGAACAGAAGAGCCCGAGGGTTTTTCAGCAGCTCAAAGTGTTCTCCCCGAGACAGTAATTGAAAGCCAAAGGTCCTGCTTCCTATTCAGCCAAGCTCCAGCTCAGCTCAAGAATCGGGCTCAGTAGAGAGAGAGTCCATCCATCAGAGGGTCATTACGGGCCTGATTAGTCTCCTGCTTTAGAGCTCAGTAATCCAACTTTCAGGAAGCCTATTGTCCCCGGCACAGCCTGGCATCGACAGCCGCTGCTGCAGCATGGACGGTGGGCTTGGAAGTACAAAGAGTGCCACTGAGCGTGCCACGCTCTGAAAACTAAGGATTCATTGGCTCAGGTTTGTTCAAATCCAGACGGAGCCAATAATCACTCCGGGTTTTATTTTTGAGCTGTGTGGAAGCAGTCAGGGTTCATGAAGTCTTCATTGAGGGGTTGTTTCAGTAGATTTGGGGGTTTTATCGCCTTTGATCTTATTTCTTTTTTTCCTGATTCTTTTCTTGTGCTGCTCTCTTCCATGCCACTCCTCACAGCTTTAAGGTCTAATACTCTGCTGCTGCCTCCTCAGCAGGATGCCTGCAGAGTTACAGCTACATTAGACAACTTGGCACATTGGCAGCTCCTCATAACAGCTGGAGGTTTGAACTTCAGTTTGAACATGAATATCCATAAATCCTGTGAGCTAACATCAGCAACCTACACACAGCGTGCTCATGTTTACCACACACAGCCACCCTGTGATGCAATATATGAAAGAAAACTAAGAAAACACAAGAGAACGGAAATGTAATTTTGATGAGTAAGTTCTCTCTTTTTAAAGTTTTCTCATTTTAAAATGTCTATACCCAACCACTTTTGTGCAACCACTTTTTGTGTTTTAATCTGAGAATATTGGCATATTTTTACACAAGAGTCTTGTCTTATGTAGTCACACCATTACATCAGTGAAATGAGGCCTTTCCTCCTCTTCTGCTGTGCTGGGAGAAGAGAACATCACTGCAGTAACTAGTAGCACATCTCCTTACCGATCTCTATTCTATGGTTGAGATACCTGTGTAAATCAGGCAAAATGCAACAAGGAAGGGTGGGGTGGGGTGGGGGGGCAGACACTGCTGGGACCCATCCAAAAGCCTCTGACATAAATCAAGGGCATTCTCTGAGCTTTCCATCATGCTGTCCATCCTGCTCTGTCTAATGCATGACAGAATGCAGCATCAGGACATTTTACAGTAAATGGATACTGGTGTGTGTGTGTGTGTGTGTGTGTGCGTGTGTGTGTGTGTGTGTGTAGGATGTTATTGATTTACAGACGGGGAAAAAGCAGAGGAGTTGAGCCTGAAGCAGACCATCTGCATGCTGCCAGACAAACAGAGTTGCCCTCCAAATCCAAACTGGAGTAACTGTGTGAGCAGAAAAACTGAGAAAACATATCAGTGAAAAGTTCCTCTGCTGCCAGGACAAAGTATAACTGACGCACAATGCTGCTTGGTATCATTTAAAGGTTTCTTTTTTCAAAGTTACTTCTCCTGAATGTGGAGAGAGAAAACAGGAAAATACATCTTTGGAGTAACATCGAAAGTCTGTGTGTGAGTCAGACATAGCATGTGTGTGTTTTAGTTCACTTTGCATTTGAAACTTAAAAATGGACACTCAAGTCAAACCAGTAACAAGAATCAAGATGTGAGAACTGACTTGGCCTTAATGCTGTGAGACTTGATTTACTTGAGACTGTTTGGAAACTTGGCTCAACTTGGGATTTGATATTAAATAAAAAATAAGAATAAGAAAAAAAATAAGAAAATGCACTGAAGAGACCAAGTCTCAGCTTCTGTAAGAACACAACTATAATACCAGTAGCAGGAACTCTTGCTGTGTCTTTGCATTGTCAGCATTTCACATTTCCAACTGGATTGTAATTTAAAGACTTCACTAAGATTTTGTTCAAAAAAACGTCAAAAACCTAAAAACTTCTCTTGGTTTTATAGCATTTTTAGAGGATTTGTCACGTATAGGGCATTAAAACAAAATAAATTAAATAGATTAAAAAGCTTTAAACTGAATGTAAATTTTTTGGAATCGGGTGCAATACTGATGCCAGATAGAAATGAATTCACTCTGCTTGCTGCTTTCGCTTAAAATGAAGTGTCAAATCTGAGCTAAAAATTGGAAAAGTTTCTCTTAGTATATTCATGTGTGTATGTAAATCAGTCTGTCAGCTTGATGTGTGTGTGTGTGTGTGTCTGTGTCAGCAGTGGATGTGTGGATCGTAGGTGTGTGTAGACGATGTGATCCTCCACAGTGGGAGATTGACAGAGAGGTGAGGGGAGCAGATAAAAGACTGATTCCTGTAGGATGCATATACACATACACACATCCCCCCACAAATGTATTCTACATTTCTGTAGACCCTCACTGAACCAATACTTTCCAATCATTCTTTAACATTAATCGTCAGAACCACATCTCTGACTCCAGTCCTTAACCAAACCTTGAACCTAATTTTAACCTTTGTTCCAACCTACAAACAGAAGTGAGACCCCACAAAACATTCTCACTTGCCAAAATGTGTCAAACCTATTTGCACAAAGTAAACACACACACACACACACACACACATTTATGTCTGCTTTTCTGCCATCTTCAATATTGGAAGCAGGTCCCACCGTGTCTTTCATTCTCTGTGTGTGTGTGTGTTTGTGTGCACATACCTGTGTGTGGTAATGGAGTGATCTGCCAAACACACACACAAACACACACACATGCACACACAATGGAAGACAAGGTGGGACCTGCTTCCAATATTGAAGATGTCTAGACAGACAAGCTTCAGAGACATGAATGTGTGTTGTGTGTATGTGTGTGTGTGTGTGTGTGTTCATGCTTGGGAACGCGCTGAGCTGCCAGATTTGTCTTGTGCCAATCACTCCCCCCACTCGGTCACGGTGGCCGGTGCTTGTTGCCAGACGATTGCACCCTTGTCATAAAAACTTCACCAGAAGCGATGACAGAGGCGAGATAATGGTTGCCTTTTCTAAAGCCTGACCTGTTCTTTCTGTAACAGAGTTTAAATACGCGAGGATCAGTCTGTGCCTCCAGCCAACTATTTTCAGGGATAAAGTCAACAGAGCACACTGTGTGGACATGTCGAGCAGAATCTGTGTGATGAATGCTTAAGTTGAGGCAATTAAAGGAGTTTAGAAGAAAACAGTGGATGTCCAATCTGTTTAGACAGTATAATTTAAATCAGAAAACAAATAGTGGAACTCAAGGGTGTAGCAAACTAAAAACAGTAGAAATATTTTTTGACATCCACAATTACCTACTTCTATAATGAATACTACTTTTCAAAGCCCACTTTTCAACTGAGAGAGAAATGCAATGACCTTGAATCTGGCCTCTTCCATCTCTCTCATTCATTAAACATCTTTCTCTTCCTAACGACTGAACTTTGAACTTCTAAAGTAGTGATACAGAAATCAATCCTTAAGCCGATGTTAATGAATCACACATACATAAGGCTCAGAGTTTGTTCAGTTTTAAACCTATTATAAATTAAATACTATTATCACTTGGACTTAATGCTTACACACATAAAATACTTCCTGTTGCTAGAGGACAAGCTCAGAACATGTTTCAACTGAGTGACTCTGAAATAGATAAAATGCAAAAGAGATTCTGATTATGCTGATTAGACCTCTGTAATAGATGTTTATTTGGACAACTGAAAAAGTTTTTATAACTGAACCTTATGCATAGCAATGCATGCAGACTACACAAAGTACTGCAGATATACTACATAGTTTGTAGCAATGTTGCAGATGTTGTATTTGTCAGTAGGTGCATTATTGTTTTCTCACTTCTCACTCAAGATGACGTGTTTGGTAAAAAATCAGTTGCTTTTTTTTCCTTGTCTGTCTGAGTGACAGTCTGAAAACTTCTGTTGGTAAAGAGAGGCTGGAGCTTTCAGGTGCAACACACTTAATTTGGCATCGAGGAAAGAACTTCATCCAGTATTAATGTAGGATCAATGCAGGTGTTTAGGCTCTGCAGAGATGTTTGAACTAACTGAGGAACAGGACGATTCTAAATGAAACATCAGAGAGCCTTTAAAACATTTTTTAATTTAAAAGTATAGTTGTTATTGTTGTGCACTGTGGCCTCTTATATAGAAAACTTTAAAAAAAAAAACAACCTCCAGACTTGTGTTACAATAAATTAAATGGATCCTGCTGAACTACATGAAATAAATAAATTCCTTTAGTATTAATATAGGTTAGATGCAGGGTCTGTGGATGAATGCAGATTTCCACAGCTGTTCATTTTGAAAGCACCTGTCCTACCTTCTGATTGATGTGAACTTGGAGGAGAACATTGGTGTAACTGTGGCCGTCGTTGATCTGCAGCACCGCCCCATCCTGCGTCCCCTCTGAGTCGTCATGGATGTACTGGATCTGTTCCCGTGACAGCTCCTCCAACTTGAATCGGCTGAGAGCCCGGTCGCCATGGAGACGTGTCAGCCGGCCGTGGCGGGGCGGTTCAAGGACCATGACCAGGACATCGGATGGGTTGTCAGGGTCGTCGACCTGCAGGACAGACTTGGTGATGGCTGCCAGGGCACCACGGCCCTCCACGGATAAAGGAGCGAGAGTCACAACCCTCGGAGGCTGGAAAGGATTCAAAGGAAAAAGGAAGAGAGCTTTGATTATAATCTCACTGATGAGACAAAAATATTGCATTTAGACAGAAAGACATCCTTGCATCACCTTGTTTTTATGGTAAAAAGTTTCAGTGCTAAGAACATTTTTAAACTTTTAGAGGCTTGCTGGGAGCACAGAAAAAAGACACAGCAATTTCTCCCAAATTGTCAGATGATGAATTTTCTCCCAGAGGGGCCAGGGCGAAGGGGCTGTGGTGTCCTGCCGCTGAGGGAGATGAAGAAGATGAAGGTGAAGGAGAGGTTAAACAGGGCGCCTCATTAAGCTGCACTCAGCCATACCTGAAGCCTCACCGCGGTGGGAGAGAAGCTTCATCTCGCTAACAAAGTCATTTTCGGAGCAGTGGCGTGATCGGGAGGCCTCCTATTGTGAGCAAGGGTACGACTTTATCCAGATCGCACTGTGTGTCTGCCTCTGTCTGTGATTGTACCTATGCTGGTGAAAAAAGGGCTGAGGACTGCAGAGTGAGGATATTTCTGGAATAGTAAGGTCATTTTGGCCCGCCTTCTCTTCTCTGACAAATTTCACTTAATTAGAACTTAGGTTTGTACTTTTTGTATTAAGCTCCATTAAGTGATACTTTTCACATCGTAATTGAAACTAATGAATCTGACATTTGAAAGTATCCTTTGTAGCGCCATGCACACTGAGAGTCAACACTAAGTTTGTAACCTTTAGCTAATTGTTTGCTCATTGTTGAGACAGCTGCAGGAACACAAAGTCCAATTTCCTTATGAGTTGGTGTAGACCAAACCAGAGCTAAAGGGGAAGTGAATATTGGACTCGAACATGACAGTCATAGCATGTCATCTAAATCTTCAGATATGTCCACAATGTTCAAGAGCATTAATCATTTCCCACTTCCCCTACATTTCAACAGTTAATTTGCTAATCATTGTTAACAGGTTCAGTATGTGACAACTCTTTTCTGCTCTGAAGGGTGCTTTTGTGGACTTCTACCATGTGTTTGGATGTCTGACACAGATAACAACAAAAAAAGACAAATAGTAAAAGCTAGAGGTAAAAAAAAAAAAAAAACACAAAAAACTTTTTTGATGCAGTTCATGTTTCCACCAAAAGTTGTTAGCAGGGCAGTTTGGCAGCAGTGGGAGCTCAGGTAGAGATGCACAGGCTGTCCCTGCAGAGTCACCACTCTGCCACTCTGCCATCGCCGTAAATCAAACCAGTTGTCAAGCAGCGAATCTGAGCCGCTCAGTCTGATGCCGGGCTCGGGTCTGCTTTGTTGCTCAGGTTGGCTGCTGGCTGAGCTCCAGCTCTTTGCCATTAAAACTGCAGCTTAAACAAAGGAGGGACGTATGAAACAAGCTGGCGCCAGAGAAAAATGACTGGTGGAAAGTCACACACACACACAAACTCCCTCTGTGTATCTTCAAGCCAAAGTGACCTCTGGCTAAAATTTTGAGCCACAGAGTTGAAACAAAGCTTAAAAAAAATAGAGGGAACATGTTGTTATCCGCAGCCCCTCGCCCTTTGTGCTCTGTTGGGGGCCGTTTGGTGACATATTTTTAGACGTCAGAGGAATAATCTCCAAGAGACAGAGGCGACTGGGCTCTCGGACACCCACCTAAATCCTGTGTCGTCACTTCTGCAATCCGCAGGAGGAAAACAAAAGGCTGAGGATGTGTTGGCGGAGGCTGAAAGTGGGTGTGTGTGCTGCTTTTAAAATCGTGCTAAGACATGCTAGCTCACGAAACGCAACCAGCAAAATCTCTCCCTGAAGGCAGGCAGAAACAAACACAGACACAGGCGCGCTCAGGTAGGAGGGCTAACCTTTTATCCTAACCTTCTGGGTGAGGGAGAGGTGAGGTTCAGATTTGGGAGGGAGCTGTCGTCACCCATGGGGCCCTCGGGGCTCTGCAGTACTTCAAGAAGATGGAAAAAGCTTTCTGTGCTGCTTCATGGGGTTTTTTCGTTTGCTCTTTATATTTTTTTGTTTTTCCTGCTGTGTTCATACTAGATGGTATTCAGAGACACGACAAGCAGAGTGGAAGCCTTTCCCAAGTCGATTTCATCCCCCTGTCCGCCTGTAGGCCTGTTGGGTTGTAGCAATGTCTTTTATCTGCAGCTTTCCTGTTTTTATGTCGAGCTGTCACAAGACTGAAGATACAGTGGATCTACCGTTGTACTCCTGTTAATCTGGACTCATGGTCAAAAGTATAATCACCATGGTTTTATATTCCATTTTGTTCTGCACTTAACTCTCTTATTACCTCCACCAAGGAGGTTATGTTTTTGCCGGTGTTGGTTTGTTTGTTTGTTTGTTTGTTGTCTGTCTGTCTGTTTGTTTGTTTGTTTGTTTGCAACATAACTCAAAAAGTTATAGACAGATTTTGATGAAATTTTCAGGAAATATCCTTTCTGGGACAAGGAACAAATGATTCAATTTTGGAGGTGATCCAGAAAACTGCCATTACAGAAATGTCGATTTTCTGGTATAACTATTAAACTAAAAATGATACCAATGTGATTCCAATTGCTAAGGGTATGTTTTTATGGACCAGGAATCCATTGAAATAGATAAATCAAAGGTAGGACAAATATTTCGGGGTGTAAGTCACAATAAGCTGGGGGAACTGTGCTGCTTGGCGGAGGTCTGCGCTCTCCGAGTGCTTTTCTAGTTTCTACTTGTAGACACCATTCTGAACTCGACAAGAAATAAAGGCACAGACTGACAGTTAAGGGCATTGCAGAAAGTTCACAGCAAAGAGGGCTTGGTGTAAAAGATATCAGCAGAGCAAAGTAAACAGTCTCAGAAACTCAAAAGATTGCCACTTTAGGATGAAAATGTAAGCAAACAGTAAGTATGCTTGTGTATGTGAGACCACCTCTGTAGAAATACCATTAGCAGATACTGGACTCTCAGAAACTTTTTTTCAAAAGCAGCAGCCCCTCCTGTCAGAGGGGGGAAAGGCTATCTGCAGCTGAGATCTCTCATTCCTGAGGCTATTACAATCTGAGGCGCCCGCTGGCAGGGGATCTGATGGGGATTTCAATCAGCAATTTCTTCTTTTCAGCCTTTACTTACACACAAGGAGGGCTGCATAAACACAAATGGTCTTTTTCTACAGGCCATACTGCTTTACAGTCAACCTGTTCAACAATGGCTTTTGCATTTAGGGCCAATGTACAATGTGGTTTGCTTGTGCCACCTGTGTCTGCTACAAAACTGTGCAGTACGTGTGCAGTCATATTAACTCACCGTAGGGTTTTCTCATGTCTCACATATTAGCGTGGTTTGAATATGTCGAATGTTTCTTTACAAGAAAAACATTTTCTGAAAACAAGACTTTCTGTACAAATGTACAAATACTGAACAGATTTTCAAAGAAGAGGCACGCTGAATTTATGGGAATCCTTTGTAACAACAGTGCAAACAACATGAACACTGAAAGTTACATCAGGATTTGTGATGCTCTTTGATGTAGAGTGAAAGGAGCAATCACCTGAGACTCTGCTGCTGTGGATTTCTCTTTGTGGCATGTTTGTGACTGCATTTTCTTTGAGTCCAAACATCGAACAACAGCATTGTGATTTAATGTTTGTTTTCAACTTAGAGAAATCGCCATATGTTATCTAAATGACAATGTAGACTCCTATTGCCTTCGAAATGACCCATGTGACTGTTCCAAAAATGATTGATGTGGGTGTTTTCTGATCTGCTGCCTTAGCAATTAAGGTCTTGCTAAGTTTTGGCACCTAAAACTACTTGTTAAAGGTGACTGAAGGATAGTTGTGAAAATTAAAAGAAATCATTGTTGACTGAGAGGGGAAGCAAAAATCCAATCACCCTTGTTGTTTCAGCACTATTACAACATCATGCTACTTCTGCCTTTGTTCCTGAGAGAGAAAAGGAATTGCAATAAAGTAAGTTATTAAAGCTATTAAACAAATAACAAATCCTATTGTTTTTGTGGTGAGAACCTATTATTACCTATTATGACTTTATGCTTATGAAAAAAATCTGGCCTCACCTCAAAATGTCAAAATGAGATGTCAAGTGTAAACACATACTTATTACACAGATAGTAAGTCACTGTCTGAACTTGAACAAATTCTTGCAGTGGTGTTAAAGTCAGCCTAAAAATCTTATGGATTGTTTGAATGATAAAAGCTGCTGTTGAATATCAATCAACATCTGTTGAGTTTTATTGTCATAAAAACTTGGAGAAAACCAAAATTGTCAAACTATTGTCAGTAGGGTCTGATTTATGTGCATATATTATTGTTTTTCCTGACTAGCTGCTTCTGCTAATATTATCTGAGAGAGTTGAGCTACTCAAGTGATGGTGTAATTGAGCAATCCCCCTAAGCAGACCCAAATGCTGCAGCTCCACTCAATCATCCGTAAGCAGCACTCTGCAACACTAATTTACTCAGGGACAACTCAAACTTATTAAAGCAGTCACGTTTGCCAATAAAGTGTGTTTTGTCACTACGGAGACCTTGAAAAATGTAACTGTTTGCAATGCTGGCTAAACACTGATGAGGATATGACGCCTACTCCCTCAATTGTGAAAATGTCACTTATTTAAGATGCAGGAAATAGGAGTCTCTCATAGACAAAAAAATCTCACCTCACCTGCATAGACAGTCATTTTTTCATTTTTTTTCTCTTTATTCCGGTTTTAACAATTTATATTTATTATTTATAATCTACCTTTTAAATCAAGACTTTTTTGTTCTGAAGTCTGTGCTGAGTGACAGATACGGATGATTTTGTTTTCCTCTAATAAAAGACAAATGAAACATTTTCCACTCAGCTAATTACATCATTACTTAAATTTGTTACACATGTTTTCAGTTCTGTTATTCTTCATCAACCATCTGTCACTTTGTCCCCTTAGGTATGTAGTCTCTCTGCGTATCGCTCCATCTCACAGGCATGCACACAGACAGCAGAGTAACACAGCTGTCACACTAACCCATCAACAAAATCTCAGACGGAGAGCCTTTAATCCCTCGTCCCTCATTATTTTCCATACTTGTGCCAAAATCAGAGGTCAACTCGACACCAATCAGGACCCGCTGTCAGGCTGACGTCTGCCAAACACAGGCCTGGCATCACTCTGTTGGGATAGAGCTTCAAAACGTTGAGGAATGCAGATCAGCTGGGATGATGCAGCAAAATCAGAAACGGCTACACTCTAAAATAAATGAGCTGTCAGATTTACCAGATTAACTATGTGCTGCTTGTTATCCACAGTGACTGGAAAGCTACTTTATGTCACAATTCTATTTTTTGAATGTTTTTATTAACATCTCCTTTGTATTGTTTTTGCTGCTCTGCAAACTACTAAATCTAAAACTGTATCTTGTTTTGTGCTCTACTGGCTTCTTTTACAATAATATGATGTCACTGTTTTCCCATGAAGATTAATAATTAATCTGACTCAAGTCACAAAACGACAGCAAGACTTATTTTAGAGCCAAGAGCTTAGTAAGATGTCAAAAGAAGAAAAATAAAATACGACTCTGGAGCCTGTTTTTGTCAAAAATACTAAATGCGACACAGTAGTTGAAAATGAATTAGTGTTGTGCTACTTCCACTCTTCTGCTGGCTGTGTCAGTTTTATCCTTCAGATATTGAGTTGACAATGGGGAAGAAATGAGAAACGCCAAGAATCAAAGCGATATCATGCCCTTAAAACCCACTAGTATATGTTATAAGATTGTTAAAGGAAACACAACTTGTCTTGTTCATGTGTACAGCAGCAGTCCATCTCACTCTGGAAGGAAGCTGCTTTTTATGTGTCATTTCTTTCTGAGGCAAACTTTCTTAACAAGGACACAAGTATTGACTATGAGCATCGACTTGACATTTCAACCTCAGGGAACCACAGTCTACTGTTTCACAAGCTAAATTTAGAAACAAATCTTACTTGGCAGGCAATTTTTCTATATTACTTGTGATGTTACTGAATTGACCAGCGTGGTGGAAAAGCTATCTGTATTAGATTTCTCTATTTGTAGCTTATTTGTGCTGGGAGAATATATTGATGATGCAGGATATACAGTGTATGGGCACACTTTTATGTGGCATTTTTACGACAGTTTAGTTCTCTCAAGTTTTTTTAAAAAAAGGAATGTTGTCATTGAGACTACCAGATTAAATAAAGAAGAGTGGAAGAAAGTGTGTAATTATACGTTACCTGTACTGACACAACTTGAACTTGAATTGTTTCTGGCTGAGAAAAGAGCTGGGGGTCAGCAACACGCAAGGTGAACTCACCAGTCCTACGTGAAGACAGAAAAGAAAAGGAAAGAAAAGAAAAAAGAAAAGTACAATTTTTTAATGACTTGAAAGCAGATCATCAAAAAACAGCCTTGAATTAAAGTGGTTAAACTTTATTCTTTCTCTATTTCCTTGACTCATTTCGGATGAACATGACCTAGAAACAGTCTTTAGTTAACTCTGGAGGTTTCTGGGAAAATGAGTCCTGTGAGATAAACCTGATGTGCAGTCATTAGACCTAATCTTCTGAGTGCTTTCAAGTGAGGAGTGGAGGACGGTGACCTCACACACATACACACACCAGTCCACCTGTTCATGCTCACACGTCATTGCCAATATCTTCTCTCGCCATGCCGCCTCAGCATCATCACAGACAAGGCTTATTACCCACAACTCCCTGGGGCTGGGGCTGGGACAAATGACTGAGCAGGTTGTTGGTTTAGTGACGAATGAAAGGGAATTATAGCTACAGGGTGAATCATATGAACTGTTTCATAAAGGTACGACAGTCGCATTTTTAAAAATCAAAATATTACTTTTGTTTATTTTATTCATAAACTGATTTGTTATCAATAATTGACACTGTTGCTTCCTGTTCACACGGTATCAACATTTCAAGGAAACATGGGGAGTATTGCATTGTTTGTGGAGTGTGGAGAAAGATAAGCTTCAACTTTCAAAACGTCCCTCTCAGAGCAAGTATTGAACTACGATGACAGTCTCTCCCACAACTTGTATTTAATACTTTATAAATTTCTTAAAATACTATATGGAATAATAAATAAAAAATGCTGCGTGTTGAAAATAATCCAGGTCAGTATCAACACTCAGTCCAGTGAGTGGGCTGTGAAAACAGCATCTAATACTGTTCTGTGCTGTAAAGAAATCTCCCTCTGTGTTCTAAAGCAGAGCTTTTTCAAAGTGGGAGGCGAGCCTCCCCAGGGGACTCCCAACAGATTCAGGGCAGGCTCAGTGAATGGTAGTGAAAAAAATCTTAGTTATTACGTTAGCTATCAAAAAGAGATCACATAGAAAAGTCTAATGTGTGTAATTTGGTTAAGGAGATACAACAGTTTGGGGGAATATTACCGTTTTTCCCACTTTCCTGGAGATACAAACTAATAAATGCCTCAGGACAGACCTTTCTAATTTGATGTCATCTGAAATTATGTCAAACAGCAATATTCTGCTATCTTGGCTCAATAGTTGACTGTGTCTGCGGGATCAAATAATATAATTATGATCCCATAGGCATCAAGGAATTGAGTGAAACAAAGCAAGTAAACTGCTTTGTTGGAGGGGAGGCCCGCAGTCTCACATTTTGAAAACCCCTGTTCTAAAGCACTAAGCAAGGAGGCAGATATCTCCTGACATTCATTACAGTGTGTAAAAATGTGCCTGAAAATGTACATATAAACCCAATTCACACCTGCTATTAAAATGCTATCTGTATCTAGATAGCTATCTAGATAAGGAAAAATGTGTGTTAATGCAAGGTGCAAATATGTTGTGATCAGAACGTAATCGGATCTGCCTGACCGCATCTGGAGGTACTATGGCTCACAGTTTTTTCAGATCATAGGGAGGCGTAAACGCAATCAATACAACGTACCAACATTCTAATACAACATAACATTGATACAGATATTTGTTTTTAGCTAAAATAGAGGTTGTTCTTCTGCTCTACAGATCGAGTAAGGAGACATGCCTCTAATTGCTGCTTATACATCTATTCAGTGCCATGACAGACAGAACTGCCAGAAAAACCTATCTATGTATCTATTATAAAAAGTCAATACTGGCATGATTTAATGTTAAATGCTTTTTGTTGTGTATTCATAGACAGGTGAGAGATAAAGGCACCAAGGTGTACTGCTTTTTGAAAATGATCACAACTTGGCTGAAAACCTATGGGAAATTTTGAAGCAGTGTATTAAACACCACCATCTTCAAAACACCAAGTGAGGCAATATATAAAGTATACAGGAATCCCTTGAGAAGAGTTCAGGGACTTGGGGAATGAATGACAAGGAGTAGGAAATCTGTTCTGTAGGCTCCTGGTGGCCCAGCCTTATTAATTGCAGGCAGTAAAACTCATTGTCCTATTTTAAATCTCTTCTTAAAACTGTTTTATCTTATGGCTTTATTATTTTCTTGTAAAGCACTTTACGATTTACTCGCATCTTTTACTACAGTAAATACCAGTATCAAATTTTAGAAATACTCTGTTACTTAAGTAAAAACACAAAAGCATTAGTATCAATATTAACTTAAAGTAGAAGCAAAGGTATTCATTATGCAGACTGTCATATCTCAGAAACATGTATACTATATACACTATATTACTGGATTATAATGAGTGATGCACTAGTTTACATTTGTATTTAATTTTAATGTTGCAGCTATTAAAGGTGAAGCTGATTTAATTACTTTATATATTGCTGGGCAGCTTATTAATTTCCCAGAGGATCTACACATGCTTGTTAAATGCTAAATTTGTATTCTAACAACCTATGATAATTCATCATTATGTATTTGTTGACTATATTTTATATATTATTCATCTAAAACACAAGTACAATATTTGCCCTTGACCTGTATTATGTTGCAGAAAATCAAAATATAAGATACGATGTTCCTTTATTAGTCCCACAAAGTGATATTTACAAAAGTATGAAGTAAAGTACAAATACCTCAAATTTGTGCCTAAGTACAACACGACTAAACTTAGTAGCCTACTAAGTACTTAGTAACTTTCCACCGCTGCCCATCTGCAGCCATAGTCTGTGGTTGAGCTTAAATGTTTAACGACTGTTGGCTGCCTGAAAATTTGAGAAATGCAGTGTCTATGTGAAAAACTTAACCGCAGCTGTTCTTCCATAAAATTCATCCTTCACATAACACATTCTTACAGCACCTTTCAACAATGATAAAACTCTTTTTGAATTACAATTTCTGGCAGCAAAAGTGAGATTTGTCACAGCTTTAAAGCATTTGTTATGGTTAGAATAATTGTGGCCCATTAAAGATGTATTGGACAGCTTATTAAAGTAGCATAAGGAGTATATTTCTCAGGAAAAAATGCCACATACTTCTAAATCTCATTTTATGCGCAGGTTATAAATGTGACCAGTGTATTTGTTGGAGTCATTATAGATGAAAGATTTCTTCTGTAATGCAACCTTGAGACAAAAGTGGAACAGCCTTTGATCTATGTGCTTGTATGTATGTATAAATACTTCTAAGAATGCCACTTGAGACATAAAATCAGTTTGTGTCTGTGTCTTGACACCTGACATCTTCTGCTGAGAGTAAAGAATGAACATACCTTCTTTTGAAAAATGAAATCACTTACTCACTACAGTACACAATTATATTTTTTGCTGTCTCTTTTGACCACAGTGACTTGGTATGCTGGTGATGTTTTTTTGTTTTTGCTCAACAGCATTTGGATGAAACATGTTTTTTTTCTGTTGGACACATCGACTCTTGAGGCCATCAAACCTGAGAGCATTTGTTTTGTGGCTCTGTCGTCGTAGTCATCATCCCCCACTCCAAATAATTTGAAAAATATGGTTATTATATGCAGATTTAATCCTATTTGGGGTTTTACGTTTTAATGTCTCCATTAATCTAATGGCTCAAAACTGGGCAGTGGACCATAGTTTGCTAATTCACTGGCATGCTGCCATTTTAGGCCAGACCAGGGGAGTGAGGATTGACTAATGTGTTAAATATGTCGATTCTGACCGGCTGATTTGAGCTCAAACATAGAATGCCACAGAGCTGTGATGAAAACCAGGTCCACACTGAGCTCTTAAAAGGTTGCATGTATTCCTTCTATACATATTAGTAGCCTATTTGATCTCTGACACTGGAGATTCAGCCTGGGTAATCACACTGTCAAATGCATATGCAAATAGGGCCACATTAACTAAGAAGTGTAAATGTAATGCATCTTCAATTTATGTGTGGGGTAATGGAACTGAACTTCCCAACCTTGAAGCTACATAAATCAAAGAGAGTGCTGGCAGCCAAAGATGAAATGTCAGGATACTCATGGATGGAGAGGAGGGAGACATGGCGTTTAATGCCAACTTTAAAAAAGTTATATATCAAAATAGACGTGGCATCTGTAAAAGGAGAAATTCATTTGGATACCAGATGCATTTAAGGTGTTGGCTGCAAACAGTCTCAATCTTTGCATGGCTTCCAACTGTTGGATTCACTGTAAATATGTGGAGAAAACAAATGCATGCTGGCACACAGGGAAAGAGGGGCAGCTTTAGCTCAGGAGGTAAACAGGTCCACCAATCAGAAGGCTGGTGGTTCGACCCCTGGACCCTGCAGTCTATGTGTTGAAGTGTCCTTGGGCAAGATACTGAACCCCTGATGACCCGCTGTTCCATCGGTATGTGAATGTACGTCGCTTTGGATACAAGCATATGCTAAATTGAAAGTGTAGAAAGTGTAGCTCACTGAATGGTTTGAATGGTTATGAAAAGGATGCAATGTTTGCTGTGGCCTTCAGTGTTACCTTTAGCCTACTGGGAGATGTTGATGTGACTTGTTATACTCCATACATCAGACATGGGTCTACTGTAGCAATCGATCAATCAGCATTAGACCCATTCATAAGAGACAATTTTGTGTTACAGGTAAATCTCTGGTGTTCACTGTTGTGAGACAGCATCCATTCTACAGTGTAGTTTCAAACACTTACTTCACTGATAAACCACTGAATTGTGTTAGAAATTACCAAGTCAAGTTTCAGTTTCATGTCTCTCATTCTGTCCTTATATACATCCTTCCTCTCTCACTTGCTCACACGGACGCACTTTATTTTCTTTATCGTGTCTCTGTCTCTCCTCTTTTCTTGTGTTGGTGTGGAATGCAGTGTCGCTCTGACAAACTGCTTTTTTCCTAGGCTGCATTGGGGTTATTTCCTTTCTCATTGCCTTCCTGTCACAGTCTCAGTCATGTCTGTGGGCAATTTCAAGTCAGCACATTGTCTTTGTTATGTCTTTGGACCTGGACACAGCTGGAGCACCTGGAGAAAAGCCACACAGGAACCTTTTATTCATGTTTTGTTTGTTTTACATGTTTTTCGACCAGCTGACATGTGATCACACAGAGAAAAAAAAAGTTGAAAGAATAATGAGTGTTTTTATTCAACCAGCTCTGTGATCCATGACAGTTAGCAGTCTTGGTATACTGACAGCCTTTCCTTTACTCTGCTGACTCTCCTTACAGCCATCTGAAGGCAGCAGGTATCCCTAATTGGAGGGATGTTGCGCACTGTCGAGTCACAATTACGCACAGCAGATCTGCCAATTAAATTTTGTGCTGCAAGCACCAGATTGTTGCTAAATAACAACAGAAAGCTCCATGCTCATGTGCGCATCAAACATGTCATTATAATTAATTATTCTACAGTTTCTACTGCCATGTAAATCAACAGAAAATGATTACACAGATCCATGAAAAATCACAGAATTGAATTTAAACTTTTCTCCTGTCTAATAACTCCCTGAAGACCATTCGTCCCCACTGTCTCCATCCAAACACCCTGCATAGCTGGTGCACGATGGCAACTCTGAAAGGAAGCCTTCACTCTGACACCAATAGCTGACATTTACCAGTGAGGTTTCAGACAGCTATTTCTGCTTTTAAATTTCACTGCAGCTGCTGGAAATATCTAGATGTGTCACCAGGCTGACCTGTTATTTAACACCAAACATCATCATGGACCCAGAGCGTCAGTGTGTGTACATCATCATTAACAGCTCATGTTTCAAAGTGTTTCTTGATGGATTTTTTTTTTGTTTTTTTTTAAATATTATCCTCCTCCCTCCTCCTCCTTCCAAACTGCATCAGATCCACTGACCTGGCTTTGTCTTTTTGGTGTCTGAAACGGACCCGGCCAGTTCTCAGCTCCATCCAGGTGAAGATGTCGTCCCTGGTCAGTTCTTGACCTGACTTCCCTCTGCCCCCCCTCTCTGCTCCTTCCTCCCCTCTGTACAGCACCAGCTGTCCATTACTCGGGCCCCGAACGAGCTGGAAGATCAGCCGCTCAGATGGACTGTCAGGGTCCTTCACCTGCAGCAGAGTGGGGGGCAGCAGGGCAAAACCACCAAGGGGAACCACCAGGGAACCATTGACCTGGAGGGCAGGTGGGTGGGTGTTTACTGAGAGGATGAGGGAGGGAAGAAAGAGAGGGAAGAACAGAAATTAATGACCTTTGGTTCTATTATCAAAGCTAAATTAAACCTGATAATCCCAGTGGAAAAGTTCACATTTCTCATCTCTGAGATGCATCACACACAAAATAACATACTTACATGATTCCTGTGAGGAGATAAATCTGATACATACATTATCACAAATTACTTTATAATTAATTTAAAGCAAACAGGGGTTATGAAGTATCATGAGAATGACCAGTATAAGTTAAGAACAAATGGAAATATGAATAGAGAGAAGAAGGAAGAGAGACACTGACTCTGGTTTCAGGTTAAATGATGTAAATATTTTCAAAAGTGCATTACGCTTGCAAACTAATAGTTGTGGGTTATGAAGTCCAATTACTTTGATGATAGCAGATGTGATTAAAACATAACATGTGAATGTATTAAGAGAAGATATATTTACTGAAAAAGGCAGAATAATAACCCAACAAAAGTATAATATAATTGACAGGTCTCATAATTAATTTGTAATAAAGATTTTGTGATAACTAAAAAAAAGAGGCTATCACATCACACAACACCACTATCCCCCAACTCATCACAGAATGAAAAACATACAGCCTCTAATTACTCTAATTAGTACATTTTAATACATTTTAAAGCCTCACATTTATCTAATTAAAATCACAGTTGGGTCAGACAGACAGTGGGTGGAGGGAATGAGAGGAGGTTATGTGTGTGTGTGTGTGTGTGTGTGTGTGTGTGTGTGTGTGTGTGTGTGAGAAGGCTGGTGGCTGGTGAAATACGAGCAAGACATCTCGGTCTTGGCGTGGCATTTTAGAAGCTGGCTTTAATTGGAACTGACTTTTATTACGGAACTTTTTAAAGATCAGCTCTTTTGAGAGGCCACGTTGTAATCTCATTATATCTCCTCTAATGATGCCAATAGGCATTCTAAAATATCAAACTTTCGGCCATGTAATTAAACTCACAAATGAGAATAAGTTCATAATTTAAAGCACAAGTTTCTAAACTTTTTGTCTAGACTGGCAAAAATGCAAAAAAAAATAAAACACACACACACAAAAAAAACACAAAGCAATTTCTCTCTGGTCTATTGCACTTGATTAAGTCATGGATTAGCTGAAGCCTCGAGGCTGAAAAATGTTCATTATTTCACAAAAATAAAGCATTTATCACTCACAAAGGGCACTTGATAATATATTTCTCAATTAGAATTATGTTCTGTCACATTTCTTAAATCACCTCACTGTTCCTGAAGACCTGGGGCCGCTCTGCCCGCAGGTTGACAGCCGCTGTTTGAACATAAAAGCCAAAAAATGAAAGTACAAGACTTCTCTAAAGACCTGTCTCTGCAGACAAAGCCCTTTTCAGTTCAGGAGAACCAATTAGTATATTACCAATAAGGAACTCCTAATGCCAAGCACTTAATGTTAACAGTTTGTTCTTCCAACGGCTAAGAAGAAAGCAGAGCCTTACTTAAACCACACTTGAAAGAGGAGCAATAGAGTGGAAATACACTGTAACTACTGTCACTACAGTGAGCTTCAGTGGTTGCATTTTTGTCATGTAAGTCTTTTATAAATCGTCTTCAGCTCTGACCTGCAAGGGATAGCGTTTAAAGTCTGTTTTTACAACTCACTTAAAAATATCTTTTAACATACCACAAAGAACAGCTACTATCTGACCACTGTATAGGATATTGACTGTGACACATAACAATGGATATTTATATTTACTGGTTTCCTTGTTGGCACTATGTGGATCTCAGCATCAGGTGACCTTTTCTAGATAAATTTTGAATTAGTGATGATTGAAAATTTGTTGCTGTTAAATTAATTAGGCAGCAAGAACAGCACACATATTTTGCTAGATGAGCCAGAGCTTTGGACGGACATTAACACTTCAATCACACAGCATCAGGCTGTGGGATGTTTCTGTTTGCTTCACCGCTGCATTGGTTAAGGTTGGTTAACCAGCCTATTACAGAGCAACCAGCAAGCAGAGTTGTTTTTATGTGACATCTTGAGGTCGTTTGCATTATTTATGTAGCTTTCTTGAATTCATTTGCATTTCATTAAAATGCTCAACAGTGTGGTGCTTTGACTTCAGTTAGATAAGTATAAGGTGCATATTAACATTTATTTGTGTTTCATGCAACTGCACATGCTTTGCACAGTACAGCATTTTGCTTTAGGTAAACCAATTTCTAAGCCAAGTTTTGCTGAGCTTTAATAGAGCATAAAACATCCCTACTGCATGTGGACTGGCATTGACACAGACACATAACACAGTAAAATTATACTTTCAAAATAAACAGCCTGAAGCTATCTAATAATTGCAGAGATCCAACAGAGACATCTAATGAGGAGCACCTAAAACATAAATATGGTGGGGCAACTGGCAGAGTTCAGAAAGTTATCATTGAAAAAATAAATTAATCCACAGCGCTTGACTCTGTCCACAACTGGTCATTTTGTGCTCGGCCAATAACCATTTTTCACTTTAAACATAAAACAGACAGACATCATGTTATTACCGTGGCAGGTCCTGGTCTTTTGGTCGGCGTAATATCCATGTCCACAGTCAGGTGCACAGTATCCTTCTATAAGGTAGGTTTGGTCACGACAAGCTCTGCAGTGTCCGACCCCATCACACAGCACGCAGTCAGATGAACAAGCTACAGAAGACGTACAAGTCACATTTTATGCAGTTGTTTTGCTAAACCGCACATGTATTTTTCACATTTTCTAGGGTTTTCATTTCTGGAAAAAAAAATTCATTCTTTACATGTTGGAAACAATGTTTCTACAGCCTTTAGTTTGTCAAAAGACACTTTAAGGCTTCCTCCCTTTAACTTGAACCTGCACTCAAAAATTTGAGGGGTTTCATTGTTTTCAAAGAAGTCTTAACTCTTACATTTGCAGACTTGGGAGGAGGCATCCAGGAAGTAGTTTCGGCCACATTCTAGCACACACTGACCCTGCAGGGTGGCGTATGGAGCCTGGCACTGTTGGCACTGCCCAGGACCCCGACACTCCACACAGTGATCATCACAGCCTGGCAGAGAGACGAACACACACTAAGAGCTTTGCACTCAAGGACAAAAACAAAATGACATTCAAGTGATACGAGGCTGTGGCTTCAAAGGGAAGGACTGAGATAAACAAAATAAGCTTTGGGAAATATTTTCATTCCAATCGGACTTCTAATGCACATTTATTTCCTTCCTGGTGTTTTGTGATTTATGCTTCAGAGGTTTTTCATGATGAAGATTTGGCATTTAGCAGAATTATTTGCATAAGTTAAATATATTACTATTTTATCATAATGATCACTTTATTAACCTGAACAGTTAAAAGACAAGTATACATTACAGATTAACCCTCAGAGTTCAGACTAGTAAAGGTCTCTCAAGAGTTCCCTGTTGATTTACCGTTTTAATAAAAACAATTGATGATAATGTGTAGCTAGTGCTATTGTAGCTGCACACACTGTATTTATCTTTCTTTTTGTGTGATATGGGTCTGCTTTTTGGACTGACCGAGGCATTTGTCTCCATCCTGATAGGAGCCAGGGGAACACCCCTGGGTGCACACTCCATCCTGCAACACGTATCCCTCCATGCACAGCAGGCAGTCTGTCCGCAGAGGGCCTTTACAGGCATTACAACTCCAGTCGCACTCTGGAAACAGGGTGGAGGGCAGCAGCGGAGGAGGACGAGGAGGTGTGAGTGGTTGTGTGTGTGTGTGTGTGTGTGTGTGTGTGTGTGTGTGTGTGTGTGTGTGTGTGTGTGTGTGTGGTGGTGGTGGTGGGGGGGGTTGGGGCATTGGGATTAGAAGTGAAGGCATTTTGTGCAAAAGGTGAGAGCAGGACAGGAGAGAGGGAGGGAGAGAGAGAAAAATGATTAATAAACTCTTTTCGTCAGGGGATTTATTTTAAACCCATTTGTGTTTTTTTCTGTCTGCATCTGTTGTGTTTGCGCTGTTCTCCATTAATATTAACTAGAAAATTAAACACAATTAGGGCAAATCAAACTCTTTGCGTTTGTGTGCGCTCCTACACATTTAACAAAGAAGAGATGACTTACCACTGCAATTACAGAGTTTTAAAACCAGGGGGTTTATTATATTATGCAGAATATCCAGTTCTAATGCAAAATGTATAATTATAACACTGGCAAGTCAAAGGGTCTAAAATCACATTACTGGCTGTATGGGACAGCAACGCACACTGTAAAGAAAACCAAATGTAAGGTGGATAAAAGCCAAGGTCCAAAGTTTTTTTCCCTTAGAAATCTTGGTGAAGTGAATTAATAAACTGCCCAGAGGGAACTGGTCACAGTTATATAGTCTAATTTATCTAAAAAGGGTTTAAGATTATGTTAACATTATGAGCAGGAAAGTGTTAGGTGTTAATATTTTGTGAAATTTATAATCATTCATTCTGCAGGGAACATGAAGGAATATTCTAAATGTAATGGCAACCTGTTAATAGTTTTCAGTCAAGAACAACACTGTCACCCATACTGGAGATGCTTCAAGAAAAATCAGAGGATCGCCAAAGTCATTAGGCTACATTGTCTGGAAACCATGAATGTCTATAGGAAAATGCATGGTAAAATGAATCCATCCATCAGTTGTTGAATTACATTGCTCTTTATCAGAGTGGCGAACCAGCCAACAAAGCGACAAACCCATTCTGGTATCCTTTGGCACTATGTACTATCAGCACCTTTGTTTTTAAATTTTGTCAACTAATGACTGGACTATTTGTGTGCACTGCAGTCTTTTTCTTGCTCTTCCACAGGGTCCGCCAGTTTCTACAGTGGCCAAGAATGGACAAACCATTCTTTCGCCTATTTTTTATAATGTTCATCTGCAACCTCATGAGAACATGTCACATCTCTCTTACATGACAGTGGGGGAGAAGAAAGATGGCTAAAGTGAAAAATAAAGAGGCTTTCACAGGTCTTTCTGCTTATCCAAAAATAGCCTAGAGGTAAATTACAGTTTCCTCATTACAAAAAGATCACTGATAAATCAAAACAAATGTAGGGTTGTTAGTAGAAGTGCTGACGGGTTTATAAAAGATTCTCTACGGGAACTTTGAAAGTTCCTCTGTGGCTGCGAACTGAAAGCTCCCAGAGGTTCCTCAAAGCCCTTTTAGTTTTCAGAGAGCGGCTAGCTGTGCTGCTTTCTAACGCTCTGGGTTCATCCAGGGTTCAGTGGATTATCCAGGTAGCGGCTGCGGCTAGCTCGGGGGATAAACACAGCGTCACAAGCTGGATGGCTAAAACCACCTGTCGAGGTAGGAGGCAAAGCTAACTGCCTCTCAGGAAATCAAACTGGGTATCTAGCCACTGGCAGTTAGCTTAGCTGCTAATCCCATGACAGTCAAAGGAAGTGGCGGTCGCACCTCAGGAGTTGGTTCCTTTGGGACGTTGATACCTGGATAAATCTCATTACAAAATGAGTGATAAAGGGAAATCCGCACAGTGGCGTTTGTGGGAAGTAGGCTTTACATGAAATAGCTTTCTGTAAATTAAAGCAGATATCTGAGCGTGACAATGCTGTCGGACTGTTTGATACTAAATCCCATCTAGTCATTATTCTTTGAGATATACACAAAGGAGAAGAGAGGCAAAACATATTTTTACACATCTTATTTGTGAGTTGGCAATGAAATGGAGTCAGTTACAGTCTGACAGGATGCAGTCTGGGCTGGTTAGTGGGTAATTAAATATATGAACAGTTATTGTATGTAGAATGAAAAAAGGAGTTATTCAGTCAGGGCATGGATCCTCTGAGGCTCATTTATCAACTTCTGTCTACACTGGAAGATGTAATAGTGGGTTAAAACGCACACACAATGTTCAGGATTTGCATATCTGGTCCCACAGTTTATTACTTGATCAATGGACCCCATAAACTCAATGTAGCACACCACACTACATGCAATATGGATGGAGAGTAATTTATGAGTATCATAAAGGGCGCACTACATATCCTCATTATTAATCCAGCATTTCCCCTCACCCTCCCTGTACCACTGCAGTGTGTGTTGGGATGTCATGGTGAAGGCGGTGTACCTCTGCAGGCCCGGGTTGTGGTGTTGAGGTAGTACTGATGGGCGCAGATGTCGTATTGGCATTCCCCGAACAACAGGACCTTGGCCGGGTCATGGCAGGATGTACAAACCCCGGCCATGTCGCACGTCAGGCATTGGCTGTCACATGCTAACAAACACAAAAAGGTCGACATGGAGGTCTGGTCATAAAGTCGGAGGAGAAAGGATCAGCAGCAGAATGTAATAACACTCGCCATCACCAAATACTGGTAGAATGTAGCTTTCTTGGACCTGAGGTTAGTTTAAATAACCGACTGAAAATTATCACATGTTGCAGTTTTCAGGATTTTCAGGTTCATTATTACATAGAAACAAGAGTTAATTTGGTAGAAAGTCAGTCAAAGGACAAAAGCTGTATTTTGATCCAGGAATCTTTTAAAGCCCAAGTTAGGGCATATACAAACATTCGCAAAATTTTCTCATCAACTAATTGCGCTTACCTGAATAAAAAAACTCTGGCACATGTATCTGCTAATTATCTATCACTATGTTTAGTTTTGATTAGAATTTGGAGGATTAAGAAGCCTTGGCAGAGGTATGCACTGTCGTCGTTTTTCATTACTAAAGCTGTTGTAAAAGTTGAATCAAATTATTTTGAAACCCAGGCAGCAGTATGAGTCAGTATGAATTAATGGCTTAGAATCCTTGTTTTAGAAGTTTTCAAGGCAACATAAGGTAAATTACAGAAGTACAAACAATATAGAAAGTCGCTGCTTCAATTGCAGTCATGAACAATGCAAATATATAATGCACCTGGTGGAAATTAGCAAATTAGTAAAGATGAAGAGGAAGCACACGTTTTTACGTTCACCATGAAAATTACTACCAAGTTGAATTAAAACCTCAGAGAGCCTCAACAACATTAAATCTTGTATGTATTCTTAGATGTGTTACTACCTTGCACAAATGTTCAGGTGAGATGCAGTGGTGTGACTTACCCTGACAGATCCTGTGACCATTGTCATAATAACCAAGGGGACATTTTGCAGCACAGAGACCAGAAGGCAACAGCACAGTGTTGGCAGGGCAGGAAGTACAAGAGAGAGGTCCCTCCCCACTGCAGGCATCACATGACTGATGGCATCCTGGGAAAATAACAATTCATCAATATAAGATAAACTTATAAAGATTCCATGTGGAGGAATTGGATCATGGAAACAGCATAGAGTTAAAGGAATAGAATAAAGAAAAATGTGAAATAGCAACATAAGAATTTTGCAATTATATCAACACTTAAACTAATTGCTTACAATATATGAACAAGGAACACAGACAACAGTAAAATAACACAGCACTGTTGGGACACAACTAGTAACATAATACTGAACCAATGAAGACCATTGAAGTACAACATAACAAAGCCATAAAATACACAGTATATTCAGTTTACTGTGAAAATTTGAAACTCTCAGAAAAGTAACTGATTCGAAGCTACTGAAATATCAAGTAAGGCTGATTAGAGCCACATTCTAGAGTTTGAAAATACATATTCATAAGTCTCACTAATTACTATCAAGGGTCTAATCATTCTCAGATCAGCCTGCTCCTCACAGTCCCCACACCTGGTCGCCAAAGAGAAAATGATTATCATCAATACCAAAAAATGCCTGAAAAATTAGTAACTTCAAACTCCACTCTGACATGGGACAAGTCATCATCAGGCATAAATCAACACAAGGAGGAGAGAGATGTCATTTAAACATGTCAGAAAATGTATTGACTGCAATGGCACATAAAACACTGTATAAGTTTTATTATTTGGATGTTTATTTGTTTGTTTTGGGGTGTATATGTATCTACAGGTGCTATTTTTATCTCTGTTGCTTTGTTTCTTTATATATCTATGCATACATGTGTGCACGTGTCTAGGGGCTCAGCTAAATGAGCCTCCTGAGGTTTTGCTCTCACAGCCTGAAGCTTCCTGTTCACGCTCTGCATTTAAATCTGTGAGCAGATTCACAGCAGCTCTCAGTGTGGAGGCAGAGGCTACGGCTGAAGCACAGAGTGATGAAGATGATGAACATGTGGATAAGAATGATGAGAGTGGAAAAAGGAGGAGGATTATGATGACCATGATTATAAGTAAGATAATGATGATGATACTGATGAGATTGAGGAGGATGAGGGGGATTTTAAATGAGGATGATGATAATAATGATGATGAGGATTATGATGCAATTATGCAATTATTAGAGGGGGAATAAGGAGAACGATGAACATGGGGATGATAATGAGGAGGACAAAATAATGATAAGAGAACAGCAATGATGATAGCAACAGTGGTGATGAGAAAGATTATGATGCGAAGGAGGACAATGATCCCAATGCTGATGAAGACAAAGATGATGAGAGTTGATGAAGATGATGATGATTATAAGCAGGTAAATGACAACCAGATGATTAGGAGGGTGAGGAGGATAATAATAATATTAAGGATGATACTGAAGATAAAGACAAGGATGGGGAGGATGAGACTGATGATTATTATGATGATGATTAAGAAGAGAATGGTGAGGATGATGATAATGATGAGCAGGATGATGAGTGAAAAGAAAAGATAAATAGTGTTCACAATGACAATAATGCAGAGGATGACCTGGATAAAGAAGAAGCTAATGGTGATAATGAGAATGATGATGATCAACAGGGCGAGGAGGATGAGGATGAAGAGGATAAGGACAAAGATAAGAATAACAATGATTATCATGCCATGAGGATGAGGATGATGGTAATAATAGCAATGACTACAATTATCCTAATAGGGCTGACTTTTATGTCTATGTAGTCCTAAACTAATTATGAAATAAAATACTTCCAGCATGTAGTCTTTTGTACTTTCATTTCTAGTGCAGAGTAATTGGGTAAACAGGAATACAGGCCTTCTCAAACACAGTAACTCCTCCAAATCTCAAAATATCTGCCCAGTCATTGTTTTGAATCTCGACACAGTTCACAGGTGAGCTTCAAAACACTGACAGTCAACTGGGAGGAAAGTTTGGGATTTAGTGTCCTATTGAGACTATTATGTACCTCTATAGGCTGTGACCACATGCATTGAAATTGATTCCATAGCAAAATAAAAAAGAAACTTCTGAGAACATCCCTCTTGCAGAGTTAAGACTTATTTATAAAACACTGGCTTTGAATTCAATATTTCATCTGTTTGTTGTTGTCGGGTCAGCAGAGGATAAGAGGGTCAAGAAAAAAACTCCTACCAGGTCACAAAGTGACCCGAGTTTTAAAGACTTTTGACTGATGAATAAAACATCATCTTTAATACAGGTTTTACATTCAGGGCATCTACTGTCTGGCCTCTGGCCTTGCTATGTACTGTGTATAGGCAGGAGAGTAAAAGTTCTTACTAATGCAGGCTCCGTGCCAGCCATAGTGGCCCTGGGGACAGTGAGAGACGCAGTGATCGCCCAGCAGCCAGGTCCTCGGCTCTTTACACCACAGACAAACGCTGCCGATGCCCGTCTGGAGGTCTGCCGTGCAGCGCTGACAGTCTGAACTGCACTCTGCAGGAAGGACACACACAGGAAGGAATCATCATCATTTTGTATACACATAACTATCAAGCCAACATCAAAGTCACACTAATGTCTGGGCCGTACCTCCAGCCTGTCATGTTTGTGACACAGTTCTCAGGAAAAATAGAAAAAAAAAAAAAAAAATTAATATTTGAATTTTTAAGATAGGAAATATAAATAAAATGCATAATGAGATGAAATGCAACATTCTATTTTTCATGGCCATAATCAAAGGCAAACTCAGTGTAAAAGACAGTGCTGGCAGTAGCAACACCGCAGCAGCAAAGCTGTGTGTGTGGACAGTACATGCATGTGAGCCACAGCAGTTCAGAGAGGTAGCTATCAGACACAGGTAAAGGTAGACCGTGTGTCTATTACTTTTGATGCATCACAAAAATGAAATGCTTTTTGAAAAACAAATTATTTCAATAACAGGGTTACCACATAAAGCTGAACATCAGAGTTAAGGACAATAAGATCAATGAGGACTTATCAACTATATTCAAGGACTGTCAGTGGTCAATAGTCTAAATCCTTGATAGAAGCCTCCTGTTGTTTTGATCAAGTCAAAAAAAATGAGTCCAGCAATTTCAACTTCAACACTTTCTTCAGCAAAAATCTTTATCTTCTTTTTTTGTTGATAGGATGTGAATTGTTAAATTGAGGTGCAGAAACAGCACTGCAGAGCTGATGAACCCTTTTACACATGGTTACAATATTTTTAATGACTTCGGAATGGATTCAAAGCCTGTGGGAGCCTCCTTGAAAGACATACAAACAAAAGGCAACATGGGAAGACAACAGCAATTACTGAATAAATAGTTACACAGAAGATTTTAATGAGGATGTCTCATTTAGAAATAGTGGAACTGGGTGCTGCACTAATTAAACCTGAGTAATGATTCTTTTGTGAGAATGACAATTGTAAAAGAATTTCTAGCTAAATACAACAAGGGAGACAAGACATTGGGCCCTTTCTGTCTTGCCCTCTATTAACTCTTTAAATCTCCCTCTTTCGCTCATACGCTCTGTCCCACACCTCGCAGCTACCCGCAGACTCGTGTAGCCACAGAACACAGCAGGGTCGCCAAAAAGGAGCCAAGATTAGCAGAACAATGAAGAACACCTCGTAGTGTTTTATCTGATGTTATCTGGGTCCGTCTGGCAAAGTGGTGAGCACCTCAAAGTTATCCGCCCGTGCCGAGATAACTATCTATAGTGTAAAGCAGAACAACAAGGGGGGGCTGCGGGTTGAGAGTTGTGTGTTGGCCAGGTGAGTACAACAGATAAAGAGGCAGGTCACATGGAGGTCAACAAAAAGAAGAGTTAAGAACATGAAAGAACTCTTACTTCATGAAAGATTAATGGAAATTAAAAAAATAAAACAGTTGATTTCTTTTTCCAGCTGATAACAGGGCACTCTCATGGGTAAATGAGTCTAATGGTGAAGTAGCCTTAGCATTAGCATTTACCCTTTAACATTCAGAGGAAGACTAGGAAGAGGAGAGTTTAGAAGAACTTTAACAGTAAATACAAGGACAATTCAGAAAAAATTTAAAGTGCATTAAAAGTAATACAAGAACTGCACTTGGAGCGACCTGCATCTTAAAGTGTTCATGGAATAAATATAAACCGAAGCACAGGAAAAAATACACTTCTACTGCCAGTCCAATTTCTTTTTTCTATTCTTATCTGACGTAAACATCTCTGTCCTGTGAACACAGGCATGTTATTTTTAACTCACTGTTTCCAAGGCTTGGTTAAGTACACTTATTCATACAGTGCACTTTCTTTAGACTTGTACTTTTTCCTTTTGTTTCATTTTCTATAAAACTATGCAGAAGTTTTAGATGATACTGAGTCTGCTGACACCAGCAGTCTTTAGGCCCTGGGGGCAAAACCCTGTTTACCTTTAGTTTCAAGTCTTAAAAACCAAGGACCTGATGTTGGATCAACACAACTGAGCTGGGAGATGGAACACTCTGATTACTAATGATTCATTAGATTTTCATTTCCCCAGCGTGTCTCTACATTTTCCCCTGTGGCCTAAGTTCTCGGCTCTACGCAGTTACATTTTGTTTCATTGTGGTCAAGATAAGTCCAGTTGACCCATGCGACAGTTTGGGACTTAGCAAAACTAACAAGTGAAAGGCACCAGCTGATCTCAGATTCAAGGGCAGAGAAAGTGAATGAAGTGGAAAATAAAGTACATTTGACAATGCTCAGTCATGCAAGCTCACATCAATAAAGTTTCTAGCTCCCACAGCTTTAGCTGCAAGAGTACATCATCAAGTGGAGGAAAGAGTTGACATATTTTCTCATATTCTGTCTATATTTTGCGTGGATTTTTTTATGGTGCATTATTATGGTAGACTTATGTGGTTAAAGTGTCAAATTACTACAAACCTGCCTTGAGATTTTTAGATTTTTGGGGTTAAACATAAATAAGTGGTTATTTGGTTAAAGTGAGGATTATTTGTGGTACTATATTTGGTCATATTTTTACTTTGAAAGCAAACTCCATATAGTCTATATTTTTGTGGACAGAGGTCAGGGTCAATGATACAGCAGCTGCATTGTAAACTGACGTATGAGGTATTATTGTCTGCTTGCGTATTTCTGACTCTCTGACATTTAACTCAGACTGTGGGATTATTCCTGCCTCCAGAGCAGCTTTTCCTCCGACGCTGACAATGCTTGACGAAGTCAAACACCAATCTCCTGAAGATGGCATCTGCCCAGGTGAGTCATGCTCTCCTTCTGAAGCAGTTCCAATATCAACAGAGTAAAAGAAGACGAAGAAAATAAAGAACTTCCTCTCTGTCATCTCTCATCCACACCTTTCATATCGCATCGCTTTACAACAAAACACGCATCAGCATTCCTCCTGCCAACCCTCTGCAGGCGATGCGGCTCCGGGCGCTAAACAAATGGCTCCACAGTGGAGATAAGATAAGTCAGACATCAGGGATTATTGACTGTGCAGACTAAAACTGAATATAAAACTAAAATGGTATTGATTTGAGTCCTCAGAGCCCCTCTTTATGTAGTTACCATTTCTGAAGCACATAAAAAGGTATGTTGGAGTTATAAATGCATGGCACGCATTCTGGATGATCACATTCTCCTGTGGGCTGGATTTATCCCAGACATTATCCTGTATCTGACTTTGTTCCGAAATACATAGAGGAGGAACTTCTTTAACAAGACTCATGGAGGAAAATCAAGACTCTAACGTCCGTCAATTAGTTGCTTCCTTGTGACTTTGTGCATTTGAAAAGAGAGTTAAACTTGTTTCCCTTAGCGGGGACGGAGTGCAGCAGGAGTTCAGAAAGCAAGAGGAACAAAAGTGGGACATCATCTCTATTTGAAGTTACAGGCGTTAAGAAAAGATAGAGCGCAGCACAGACAAAAGCTGTGTGGTCCTCTGACGCTGACTTCACCCTGTCTAGACATGTCGCCCCAACAAAGAACAGAGTTACAGATGCAGCTATTAAATAAGTCCTACTTTTCTCTTCATGCTCAGTTCTGAATCACTGCTGGCTCCATCTTAAAAAATGGAAAAAGTTTCTCTTGTTTTAGATGTCGGAATTAGGACGAGGATTGGTCTAGAAACTGGTTGGCTTTTTGTTGTATTTTATTCTAACTTCTCCCCTGCATTGTGCTACGTGTGTGTGAATAGAGGTTTTATTTAGTCGATCTGTGTGGACGTATTTATGACAACAATTAAATTATGTTCACATCATATGCTGAAAAAAAGTCAGCTTTAGTGAAGAAGCTCACAATAATCATAGTGTTAAGGCACAAAGAACAGTGCATCATTGTATTGAGCTGATATTAACTCTGTGTCTCTCTCATCACCAGAAAAGACAGAGGGGCAATAAATGATTCAGCCCATTCAAATATCTTCTCATTCTGTGTTCCCATCTTTTGCACATTTAGTCAGTTAACTCCTCGTCAGTGTTTTTGTTGCACCATAAGATTAACTTTAGTCTGCATTTTTGTTCTCTTTACAGCCGGCAGAGGATGAAAGGGAATGTTTTTATATTGTATTCATGTCCTTCCATTCCATATTTTGATGTGAGAAGTGCCTGTAGGGTAGATAAAAGATAAATGATTGGATCTTTTACAAAGTTAACCACTGTAAATATTAAACAAGGCCTCCATGAGTTCAACTGCTGTTTCCTATTATCACGCCTCGGCTCAGGGTCCACACTAAAACGTTACTAAGACTTCAGTATCCTCATTTTCTCTGATCAACTGTTTTAAAGGCATACAAGAAATTAAAAGACACAGATTGACATACATGCATTTTTCAGTGTCGATGCACTAAAGATCCGAGATAAAAAAATGGAATAAATCACATTTTCATTTATTTATTCAGCCAGAGTTATAATGAGCAATGGTCTTGCAACAGCCATCATTGTAGGCTCTATCGTGTCTTAAATGTGTTTCCATGGAGGGTTTTTATTCTCTACTGGCCAGAAAAAAGTAAGAAAAAAACATGATCCTGTGCCTTTTATTTAAATGTTGGTATGCCTTGTTTCTATGGTGATGCATTCCTGTTATTCAACGTGAAGGTCTATTTTGAGCTTCATATGTTGTTGAATAATGGCTCCGAGACAATAATGACGCAAAATAAGTTCCTGTAGCTGTAACCTTTGAGCTGAAGTGTTCCAGAAACTCTCCTCATTTGGACGTTCAGACTCAGATCTCGTGACTCGCTCAGAAGTTGATTCTCTTTACGTCAGACGAGAAAAGTTAAGGGAAAAGGAAGAGAGGGAGGAAGGGTGAGAGTGAGAGGCAGCAAGTTGTCAAGAGAGTTAAGCTCTCTCATGCTGATACTACTCATCATGACTCTCCCATCTCATGCTTCCAGTGTGGACATCAGACCACTGTGAACAGAAAAAGATAGTGTGGACTCATTTTTTCTGCTATCTAATTTTGACCATATGGGATTTGTTTACATTGCAGGTCTTGATTCCAAGTTGAGAATTTTATCAGATTTTTTTTGATTGCCATGTCTGATTATTGTCTTTACACTGAAATAACAATCTGCACATGTAGGGGGATAAATTTCAGATATAAATCTAACTTCTGAGCACAGCCCAGGGAGTATCAGCAATGGAAACTACAAACATATCCAATCATCCTGGAGGGAGGTCCATTACTACTTACTTGTTGAAGGGAACAACAAATGATTTTATTCCTTGTAAAGCTTTACCAGTGATATGATATTAGAGGTGGTTGTCAAAATCAAAACGGTTTATGTTATGAGGAGCAGGAATGCATGAGAATCCATTGTTATAAGAAATATCTTGTGATGTTGGCACTGTGGTCAAATTCATTGGCATTATGCCCATAAGATTTTGATATTTCATTACATTTGTGAATTCTGACCTGACCTGTTTGCGAAGACATCCTGACAGGATGTTGGATCAACCAGTCAGGTCCATACGACACACTGGATTATGGAAGGAGTGTGCGTCGACTTATGTATAGGTTGGCAGAGATGTTTACGTGTATCTCCACGGAAACATAATAATACCTAACTATATACTATCTTTTGAGCTCTGCCAAGTCTGTATTTCCCATCATTCACCTGAGACTGCTCATAATTTTAGCAGCCTGGCTGAGTCAATGTTTGCTCAGTCAACAATGGGGATAATGATAAATGAAGATGGAAAGAAAACAAGCAGAGCCAACTAACTGGTATTTATGGGAAGGAAGCAATTTAACCAAAATTAAAAGGTTTCGCACAAGGAGTTTCTCCTTGTGTGCAACAACAACAAATGTGGCATCGTTTCACCATTTACGTCTCTTTTTATGGGTAGAAGATATAGGTCTCAAATAGATGTGACAAACGATCAGCGGTTCAGGACTAAGCACGATGGTCCTGAACATATTCTCAGATAAGATTGTTTTAAGGACAAGCTCTTGTGGAATTTGGCTAATCACTTGGCTGGCTGTAATAAGTATGTGACAAGAACGCTGCTGCTCAAATGGGAGTTTCCGTGGAGAGACATAGACAGGGAGAGACAGAGAGAAAAATGGACTGAGGGAGAATAAGAAGAGACAGCCAATAGTGAGACATCTGCCTCTGATGGCTGCTCTCGTATGAACTCGTGTTTGAGAGCGAAAGCCTCATCGCCTTAAGAGGTTATGTAACAGCAACGGTACCGCTGGGTGTACAGAGGTAATCCCAGTCTGTGTGTTTGTGTGTGTGACAGACTGTGTGTGCGTGAGAAGTAAAGGGTGGATGTTTGTGAAAGAAAGAAGGAAAGGATAAAGCAAGAATGAAAAAATACAGAAAGAATGAAATAAGTGTTTGTGTGTGTGTGTGTGTGTGTGTGTGTGTGTGTGTGTGTGTGTGTAAATCTGTGAGTAAGAGAATTAGAGTTCAAGAGGGAGATTTGTGCGTATATGTGTGCAAATAAGTTTGTGTATGAGTGTGTCCTGGCCAGGCAGAAATGATGACCCCAGTATTTCTGTGGCCCAGAAGTGCCACAAGGCATCTTTTATTAACTAGAGTTTGGCTGAGTTTTAACCATTTGAGATTAGGTTGTGTGCATGTGTTTGCAAATAAATATGTGTGTTTAACCATGCTTATCTTCTTGTGTGCGCACGAGCCAGCAGCGTGTGTCTGAATACATGTGTGTGGACGTGTGTGTGTGTGTGTGTGTGTGTGTGTGTGTGTGTGTCTGTGAGCTAAAATCGGGCCGCAGTTTCAGATCTCCAAACAGTGTGTGTCATCAAAAACGGTAATTAAAAGTCTATTTTATCCTTCAGATTTTGTTTACCCCCCCTGCTATCTCTTCCATGCTGGCTTCCCACCATGTAAACATGCCTGTTTTTAATCTACAGCCAGCGGTCCAGATAGGTAAAAACTCATTTCATTACCCAGCGAGAAGGCAGAGGACAACAGCAGGAGCTACTTTTACACACAGACAATCCAATCTTCTATTTATCTTCTGTCTGGTAGTTTTATCATATTTTGCTGCCAAAGACAAATAGAATTTTTTTTGTGCACGATGAGAAAGAGAAGTGGGGCAAGGAGGTGTGAAGGATCTTGGGCTGGTGTTTATTAGCAAAGATCTAAAGAAAGCTTGTCTTTATCCCGGTGGATGTTTCATGGAGAGTTTCTCTGAAAACTGCAAGTGAGAAACTCATTAAAAGTTTTTTTTAAATTACACTAAGAGGTAAGAGATAAATAAATAACTAATAAACTTAAATAAACTTGGAAATAAACTTTTCTCTATTATCTTGTTAAGCAGAGGAACTGTAGTTCCAGAAATATTTTTCACATGTTGCACAGTGAATTTCCATCAAATTTTCTTCAATTATAATAAAATAAAAACATTCCACAACATAGAAACACACCATTCTAGAGGAAATTAACATTTCCAAAGGTTTATGTTATGGTTTTGGCCATCAGTTTGGTATGGCTAAATATTACAACACTTATGAACATAAATTGTTCATGAAGCCGATCAGAAGTGAAAATCAGTGCTGACGCAAATTCAGAAAACTTCATTGTTGCAAGCTGGGAACACAGCAGTGGTTAAATACAGCAGCTGAATTCATTCATAGTTGATTCTCCATCTGAAAGCGAGCTTATTGAAACTGTTGTTGTTTGATCAGGTTTCAATTAAGTGTAATCTTCTGCCTCAGATTACTATTAGTGATGCACAAAACAGAATACAAAGCTCAGTAATCACACGTGTTATTGATATGCACCTTGGGAGTTGTCACAAGCTTCTCTCCTTTAATTTTTACAAACACAACACCTTTGTAACTTTATCAAAATTTTTTTTTACAAAGAATCAAAAGATATTTTCTAAAACAGATTTCTTCCCTAATGATTCACCTAGTTTGATGTCCATCTCAAACTTCAAATGCTCCAACTGTCAGTCACATAAGTATGTCTATTTGAAAATGAATAGGACCTTATGATATGCCACGCCACTTCCTTCTCATAACTTATTTGCAGACGGATAATTGGCCAACTGCAGCAGCTGCTCTAATTCGAATTATAGTAGGCAAACCTGCTGATGAAAGCATTAAGGTTCAAATCCTGCCAGCTGGTCTGCCTGGACCGATTTCAAGGATTTTTTTTTTCAGGAAGGACAGTGAATCAGGACCAATTCCAGCTGGGATGCAGGTATTTTGAAGCTGTGATTCCTCTAATTATTTGTAAATTGCAAGAAATAAAGAACACCAAATTCCAAATTTTTTTTTCTTTTTATACTCAAAAAAGGCTGTTCCACTACAAAAAAGGGAAAAGGTGGATTCTTTCATTATTGCAGCAAATGTAGAGTCTGTAACCTTGATCAGCTATTGCAATTAACCTCTTTTTGTTCTTTGCAGCAGAGATGTGAAAACCTGCTTTGTCTCTGACTGTTTCTATGGAGAAAGAAGCAAAAATTCACAATTAATTTTGCAAACATGCTGTAAAAATAGTGATTTCTATTTCAGCTTGCAGCTCTGTAGATCACTTTAGACCCAACAGTTCAAAAGAAACAGACTGCAGAGCTTTTAAGTAAAACATATCAATCTAAAAACATCTATTTTACAAAGATGGCTGGCATTTCTCATGAATAATAGACGTTATTTGAGCGGACACACGCAAGACTTGTTATGCCTTGTTATGTCAGGGGGCTGAGCAAGGCACTAACCCTACTAGAGTTGGTGGTTCTATTCCCACTGGGGCCACTCAGGCTAAAAATATGAGCACTCGTGACAGCGCGTTTGATAAAAGCTTTGCACAAATGGCATACAAATGTGCATGACACCATCCACACAACCAATGGCCAGCACACACACACATTTACACACACAAGGCTGACTTACTGAGGCACTCTCCAGTGATCACGTTTAGGAACTGCCCATCTTGGCAGCTCGTCCTGCAGTAGCCACTCTGAAGGGTCGTCAGTTGGGGGCAGAAGGTGCAGTCAGCCTGGGAGGGACCGGAGCAAGTCTGGCAGGATGGGTGGCATGCTGGGAGATGGAGGAGAGAGGATCGTTAAGAGAGAAGGACAGAGGAGACAGGAAAGAAGGCATGGAAGGAGATGAAGAGGGAGTTGGGAAAAGACAGAGAGAAAGGAGAGGGAGGAGGCAGGGAAGGATCAGGAAGGAAGGGAAGGGTAGGAGAGTAAAAGAAGAGGGATTGAGAAGGAAGTATGTCGGGTTTGAGAGAGAGAGCTGTTGCAAAAAATAAATGTCCATTAGATGAGGGCCATATTTGACACTTACATCTGAAAAAAGTGCATGACACTACTCTAATGCACTAACTAATGGCCATACAACTGCAAGAGAGACAAGAGAGAAAGCAGGTACACTGCTTACAGCAAACACATACCAAACAGTGAGAACTGCTATACAACCATTTGCTTCCTGTCACTATTTACCAAATTGTTTCTTTATCATAAAAGTTTTACTGTCAAACCCACCAAACCCTGGTCCTTAATTTGTCGTCAGAATTACTTGTATGGAAACTCATTTGTTGTCGACTTACAACACTTTTCCACTACCTCAAAATCAGATTATTACAGTGGAGTAAACCCATGTAAAGACAGGTGCCATCACATTCCTCCTTCATTTTGTTAAAATTGCTAGAATTGATATTATTGGGGTTTTTTGAGGGGCAGATGAAATTCAACGCAAGCTAAACAACACACATCCAATACACATACATCAGACACACAGCAGCAGCATCAGTCATTTGGAGCTGTGTTTCGGGCCTCCTAATGAATGCAAATCCAATACTGACTCTTCTTTTAGTTCTGGTTTGGTCTCCACCAGATTCACCTTAGCTGCTAGATGTTCTTCTTATTTCACCAGCTAGTCAACTTAGTAACGTTGTCTGCTCTTTGGTGATTGGATGATAGCATACAGTGTGTTTATCACAGCTTGACCGATGCTTCTGGACACATGGTCAAGGAGCTGTACAGTAAATGTGCAGTGAAACAAAAACTATTAAATGAAAGAGGTTAAATAGCTCCATATAGCTGCAGTTGATGATAATTCTTTGTGGGTTTGCCACTATGAGCCACCCCTTTCACATTACTCATAGTCATTTGATTCATTGCCAGTATAAAAGAATATCGATTAATGGAGCTTTAACTACACGCTGCATGTTATTGCCAAGCATAAAAAGTCACCAGCACCAAAACTTTGCAGTAAAAGTTTACTCTCTTTAAGACAGAAATACAATACTTCTTCAGGGTATCTGGGTGGCTTCTAATGAGCCAATCAACGCTGAAGAAGACAAGGCCGAATAAGCCAACAGACCCAATTTATTTTGGTATCCCGGGGGAAATGTAAGTTAAGCCCATCAATCTTTTTTAACTGTCGAGGTATCAGTCATTTTAATTACTCAGCCACAGTATGGAGAAAAAAATATGTAGTGATTCAGTTATGTTTACCACAGGTCTTTGTTCAAGACAAACCATAAAATCCAGTATGCCTAAAAAGACCTGGAGACAATGCTAGCAGATGGGAGAGGGAAGGGGTCAACTTGCATCAAATGAGGTCAGAGACGGTAAACTGAGCCAATGTAATGAATGGAAGATTAGAGCAAATGGATTTTCATTAAAGAGGTGGGTTATAGAGGTGGTAGAGAGGTGAACAGAAGAGCCCTGCTTAGCTCTTTTTAGTGGTGAACATGCTGTGGTTGCTATTATACCATCACATGTTTATATTTGTCTTGGTGCTATGAAGAGCTTTTAAACTCATGTATGAGCTAATTTTTTCCTTAATCTAATTGGGAGAAATTGGTATAATTGTGCTTAATAAAGTAAATGTTCACTTTCCCACTTTAGCACTAAGCTGCTAAATGATTTCACCTCTGACCTCACCTGAAAATACATCAAAAGCTGGGGTGAAAACGAACAGGCTTTCTAACACCTGTCTCTGGTGGTCATCAAATTAGTTTTGTGTGACAGTAATGCATCACATTACACTAACTAAATTAAAAGCTATAGTCTGGACCCAAGAACACCAGGAAGCAGGATCCAGCTGCCTCATAACAGATCAATTCCCTTGAGTCCCTTCAAACAGCTTCTGAAGAAAAATAATACTCTCCAACAATTACAATTAGGCTCATTTACAGCCCCTCTTATTCTAAATTTAAAAATGGTTTATTTTCATTTAATTTCCCTGCTCATTAAAAGAAAAATGTGAAATTTGTTATGGCTGATTACACTGTTGTCCTACAAATCCTACCTTCATGAAAAATACTTAACTCATCATTAATTACAAGTTTTCCCAATTATTTTTTGGTTGCCTTCAACTTTCTAATAATAAGCAGAAGCTATTTTTCTCCTGTATTTGCTGTGACACTGCTCTGTGGTTTATTTCTGATTAAGGCAGAATGAGGCACCAACAGCTACAGGCACTACCAGTCCACAATACCCCTGTTTTTAATTTGAATAAACACCACTGCTAACCGTCTCACTGGTGTGAGAATAACAATTATCTTGATCTTTGTTTTATTGGTTTAGAGGCACTGTTATGGCAATGAGAACAGTGATTGTTTATCTAATATAAGTTTCTTCAGTTAAAAGCAAGAGATATATAATTCAATTTTTAAACAGCTTATTACAGATGCATGAACACTGAGAATCAAGGTCAGCTAGTAAAGAAAGGGTGGAGATTTTCATACTGTAAAATGTTCGGGTGTATGTTCTTGCACTGCTGGTTTTTTTGGGTGACGGCTTTTTGTGAGAAGAGAACACTTCATGTAAATTGCTGTGTAAAAAGACTGTGTGAATTTGTGTGTGTGCTCTCTCACCTTGGCACTGGTTGTCCTGAATGAAGAAGCCTTGCGGGCAGCTGGGGACACAGCGGCCCTCGTGCAGGCTGGAAGGGGAGGGACAGGACGTACAGTTGTCTGCAGATGGCCCTGTACAGAGCTGGCAGGAGGGATGACACTCTGAAAAGGACACAGAGCACAGTTTTCACCACAAGTAACAGAAAAAGCTGCAGCTAGAGACAGCAAATGTTCTGTTCCTCCTCACTACTTCCCTACTGTCACAATAAGAAGAATAAAGTCGTAAAGTGAGTGGACTATTCATTTTCTTGGTCTCAAGCTGTATCGGTGTACTTTGGCTGAATCTCCTGGCAGTGGTTTTATTTGGGGAAAAAAAATAGTCATTTCAACTATAAAGCACTCAGAAGCAACCACGAGCGCACTCTTACAGTATTGAGAGAAGTCAACATAGAGCTTGTTTTGCTGTATATATTACTAATGTAAATCTACTGTGGCAACAATGCAGCATTAATTCATCATAACTGAATGATGGATGACTGGTCTTAAAAAGACACCTAAAATCGGTTGTAACCAATGTATGTGGACTTGAACTGCAGCCAATTTTCGCCACTATTTTTGTTATCATGGGGCCGCTCTACTGTATCTTGTTCCTTCTCTATTGGAATTTTTGGAATCTGAGTCTCAAGAGCCTTCAGTCAGCTCTGCCAGATAGAAGTAATGTAACACTCAAATGAGGCCAGCAGCCAGCTTCACGAATCAGAAGTTACGCATTAACACCAGAGTCGGTGCCAGCTCGGGGAGTCTGATCCAAGAGGGCCACAAGCCAGCAAAGACTTCTGAAATATGCTCTACTGCTTGGACTATTTAGTTTAACATAAAACTTCCACAAGGGTCATTTTAGGATGATTTATGTCAGAATGATATACATTTGGAGGTTGCAGGTGGGGAGGTTAAAGCTACACCAGGTAACTTGGCTCCAAATGGCTGCAAGGATTAACTGCTTAAAATTTTACAACTTGGAAATCATGTGTCAACGTCTAGTCAACTAGACACATCACACTCATGTTTACCAAGTCCATAATGCCTTATAGCAAGAGAATCTGAAAAAGATCAGATAATCCATAAATCAAGTTTATTACTATTGCATCTTAAAACACAGACAGAATTCAAAGGGCTTTACATAAGGCACAGAGAAGCAGCAAGACACCATTTAAATATAAATGACGTGTTCCGTCTTTTTTTTAACACTTGGCTTCAAATGCATGCAACCTACCTGTCCCCAGTTTATTTACCCTTCCCCCACATGGCCCCACATCCTTCACTCCACACCCCTGCTGCCCTGAAACCGGCCTTTTGTGCAGCCTTTGATGTCTGCTTTGGCAACATGAGGACAAATAGCTGAGCAGTGCCATCAGCTGTGGCACCTGGGCTGAGCCACAAACCCACCGGCTGCTGCTGATGGTGATGGTGGGAAAGACAAAAGGCCTGTCACCAACTGGCCAGAAGCACCAAGTTTGTGTGTGTGTGTGGGTAAGCACTGCCTGACTTTTTTAGTACACAGTATATGCACAAGTATGTGTGTGTGTTTATAATTACTCCTCTCTGGATTCTTTCAGAGGGCTGTCAGCTGTATCCGGGTCTTGTGTACACTCTGCATGACAGCCACTGGCAGGAGCAGGCTGGTGCTCTACCTGAGCCAACAATGCAGCATGTGCGTATGTGTGTCAACCTGCAAAAATTTACCCTTTGGGAACACCTCAGTGTTGGAACGAGGACCTTGAAAAGTCACAGCCGCCGAAACTGTCAATCTGACGTCCCATCATCGCCCACCTTCTCCCTGTTGCCTACTCATACTGACCTTCTTCTCTGTCAAATAAGGCAACTTAATTTTAAGTTGAGATGAGAAGACAGACTATGTTTCTGTGACTGAGTTTACCACCCACCAATATGTCTGCTCATCTATGAACACACCACCAACAAAGAATCAAACACACAATTAGTTCACACAAACGTTTATATCAATTAAAAAACAAACACTGAAACAACAGGCATATTAAAGAGGCTTCCTGTCAAACTTATTTTATCAATAAGAAGAGAGAATAAGAACAATAGGGAGGCCACTCTTTCTTTTATTGCAGCTTGGATATCTAATTTTTTGTGAGACGGAAAGTGCATATTGATTTCGGTAATATCCAAATTCAGGCGCGCGGGCGTTCTCATCACACATTATCCGATGCACATGCTCAGAGAATTAGATTCATTACTTTGTTTTGTGCTGATGGGGTCATAATTTCAGGTGGATGCAGTCGATGATGCTGTGATTTAGTTTGGGGGGTGTGAGTGCTCCTTGATGCCTCCCACAAATGATCCTTCTGGAGTACAGCACAGGGCTGATCATTACATTAGTGCTGCACAGAGTTCTGCCTGCTACACAGCAGAAACACAAGTAGAGGGTTATATATTATTCCTCTGAAGAGTCTAACATATCATTCACATTGATCCTGCTGTGTTTTGGTATCCAAGAATCCACTTCTATGGCAGCGGAGTTACAAATACATCACAAAAGAAATGTCCTGTTTTCAGTCTGACTTGACTGCAAAATAAGCTAGACTTGTATTCCTGACCAAATTTCTGTACATATATCAGGTTCCCATCCACCCCTTATCCTGGTCACGCTCAAAAGGGAAACAAAGAGAAGTGAACAGCCCACATGTTCTTTTCGCCAGCAGCTTCCTCCAGCTCTTCTGGCTCTCCTTCTGAGTCTCCCTGAGGTACATATGTAGTCAGCTGTGCTGGGAAATCCAGCAAAAGGAAGTGGCAATGAGGTAAATAGGTCCCATTACTGGGTGCAACAACTACCATGACATATTTTTATGTATTGCAACTGATCAGTTCATTGATACTGAGATCGTCCTGATTCACGGGTCTCTTCAAGCACAGTATCACCAGATCATCCTTCCGGCAAACCTCATCTCTTCCGCTTGTATCTACTCTCTTTCCTCTGGCCATTACATGAAGCTTGCCAAAGTTAAGACTCAGACAGAAGTAAACTAAGAGACAGCTCCTCAAAAGTTCAGCTTAACATGTTGGAGGGACATGTCAACCTCAGTGACTCTTGCATGGATGTCATCAGACTTCGAGGCTGGTCTCAGGCACAGTGGCCAGGAAACATTCAGGATATTCACAAAGGTCAAATATGATTCAGGTTCAGAGACTTTGAGGAGACGTCAAACTGAAAAAGCCAAACATATGAGACGAGCTAATGCATAAGCAGCACAGCATGGCTTTTTGCATTTTTGTGTTCAATGCCTGTAAAAGGCCCAGATGCTCGAGGTCAGAGCAGATTTAAGCAACGTAATAATAATCTGACTGCTCTATACATTTCACAAATTGTAAAATGTTTACATTTTGAACACACCTAGACTCTTGTTCCCCATTTCTGAATTTTCTTAAGAGTTGATTCTTCTTCCTGTTGCATCTGTCATCAACTCAGTTAATGGATCTCCTAACTTCAGGCCAATCCTAAGTCCAAGTGTAAAACAGCTGTACAGTATATCACCATTTGCCACATCCTTTACTTCACCCGCATAATTTGTATTTGTAATATCAATGCATTAACTTAGTTTGTCAACCTTACTTCACCTATATGTTATACAAACATCTGTAATGTCTGATATTTTGGAAAGTGATCCAGCACAGTTCAGGTGTGTGTGTTAACTCTTTCTGTATTAAACCAGCATTAAACCTCCTACGCACCTACTCTCACTGTCTGCATACAGGGCTGGTAACTGGAGAGGAGGGGGATTTACAGCCTGGAATTTGCTCTCAGACATCCTATCACTTGTCAGTTCCAGCCCACTTAATGTGTACATGACTGTGTGTGCGTGCCTATTTGTGTGTGTAAACACTGGAGTCTGTGAGTCTCATGTCCTCCGTCCTCCTCCGCTTCAAGACAGTAGCTGCTGAGGAGGTCTGAGTATCTGACAGAGCGACACACGTACACACACACTTGTACAATAGCCTCCATTGTTCTCAGCAGTACACCCAAACCCACTGACACTCCACTGAGGGAAACCTTTGTTACTGAGAATAGACAGCGGAAAAACTGCTTTACATATAACAGTGAGTAGAGCTTTAATGACACATCATTTTTCGAGTTGATCCTCTGCTCACTGTGTTAAACCTAATATTGGAAGCTCAGAGTGAAAGAAAACTAGATAAGTGGCACTCAGTCAGACACAATAGCTGATGTGCAATGAAACTCTATGCTGAGACAAATCCAATTTTCCTGTATAACAATCACAAAAGAGGTTTTTTTGTGAGCAGAAAAAGCAGAAATCCAATATTTAATTTTTAGATACTGCTGAGGCACAAATCAGGTCCCTCAGTGAAAATGTATTTCAAGACATGTTTGGGTCTTTTTATTGTTCCCCTCCCTACTTGTACACTTTAAATCATACCTGAAACAAGCAACAATGACAATGCCTTTGAAGCAAATACGTTTTGTAATGCAACTAAAAAAATTACACACTGAGTCCATCCAATTTTCACAGAGACTGAGATTGTGGCTCCTCTTTGCTCTGGTGGAGGAACCTTGAAGCATATCCTGAGCAGCTTCCCAAAAGACCTTTGGAAGAAGACTGTTAATTGCTGAAGCCATGACAAGATGCTGCAGGTAAATAGCAGAGCACAGTGCATTAGTCATTGACAGCAGCAAGCAACCTCTTCACAGTCAGGAACCACCCACTGCTTTTACAAGAGCAAGTGACCAGCTCCAACTACAGTCCCGGATGTCAAAGGACCTGCTCACTAAAGTGACTGGCTGACAGCTGTATGCGGACCTGGGTAAGTACTAGTGGACCTGTCAAGTTCCCTGACACTATTACACTTTACATCACTTAGGACTGACATGGTCTAACTGTCACAGGCCTCAAAGCAGATGATCATGTTTGAGCACACAAGAGACAGAGGACATGGTAGAGCAGTGTCAAAGGGAGGGATGGAGAGTTAGTGGCATACCCATAGGGGTTGGATTCAGAGGCTTTGCTTGCCACTCACTCTTCAGATCATCAGTCACCATCGGGACCAGATAAGGGAGGAAGCCTCTAAATGTTCATGGATGAGAGGGAGTGATATTTGGGGTAATGCAGCTGAGACACAAGTTGGGGTCTGATCTACCCTGGCTAAAATCAAAACAACAAAAAAGATAAATATAACAGACTAAAGTCTAAAACAGTTTAAAGTTTTACAGTTTGCTCTGTAAAAAAGTCCCAAGACCCAATGCACCTTCTTAATTCATTTCTGCTCTAATTATAGATCTTGTTATTTGCTTTGCAGGTCTTGCCACTAACAGAATTTCCATTTAGTCACAAAAGCCTTAAACCTGAACTTAGCCCCACTCTAGTCCCTGCATTGGCTCAGAGTTGGTCCAATGTGATCACAGAGATAAATGGGTGTGAGAGGACACTCCAATCCAACTACTACTCATTGATTTGTAATTTTCTCCTCCAAGATGATTAAGGGAATCCAATACTGCTAACAGCTATTCAATTCAGGTAAAGTAAACAAAAATTTCCCTGGTGCTTGGCCCGCTCTGAACTTAAAGGTAAACTGTTGAGAGGAGACAAATCATGCTATGACCGAAATGGTTTCAGGCTCAAGATCCCTAAAATGATGCAGACTCACGGATCCCTGCTACAGGGACTGAATTGCAAAGTGCTCAAGTGTGTTGCAAAATGAAGATTTTCACTTTCTGTATTCAGTCTGTTTATTTTAATTTATTATTTAAAGGAGCCCAGAGGTTGCACATATCCATTATTCAAAGGTAAAAAGCGTGATAACTGATTTGTAGAATAATTTTGTGACTCCAATTTGAGAACTGTTGTGACACAAGCTGGAAGGTTTTCAGTCTTGGTGATACTCACTCACTTTCCTCTCATAGCAAACAAAACAGGCATTGGGGAAAAGCATTAACAACAAAAGCAACAAATTACAATGTTTCTGTGCTTTAGGAATCCAGGAACTATCAGCAAACAGGAAACTATTCCTGCTTCTTCAGAGCACCCTGTAATTGATGTGATGGCTAAACTGTAATCGCACCTTGAAAGCCAGCTGCTGAATGACTGTAAACAGACAGCAAGGACTTATCTTCAACAACATGGGAAATACCAAAAAAAAAACCTGGAACGCAATCTGTCTCGTCTTCAAACTCTTCATATCTCGAATGTCACTCATTACCAACACTATCTCCACTGGCAGCTCATGCTTTGAAATCAGTGCTGTGAGAAATGTGGCAAAAGCATCCATATCATCAAGCCTCCTGTTCAGTTTTATGTGTTCATGATAAATAATAGTACAGTTCGATGATGAATGCAGTGCTGAAGGTCTGTACACGCATACTGTAGGCAGTTTTGTGGTCATATTCTGTTTCTTAGAGTCTGCACTGCTGTCATAACAGGGGCTTCCGGACTCAAGCGCATCACACGATCTGCTGCTAAAATAGTCTTTAATGAAAACAAATAAAGTCTTAACAAAAACAAAGGAATGACGAAAATCCAAACACAAAATACATCGGCAGAAGGCATGACATGACAAGGGAAAAACATGGATGTGCACGAAGACGAGAACATGAAGCGTAGACGTGAAGTGACGATCCAGCAATGGCAAACAGAAAACAGCTGACTTAAATAGTGTCGTGGTGGTGATTAGCTTAACAGGAAACACAGGTGATTGGTTGAGGTGGGTGTGGCTGGTAGATGACGTGAAGCAGAGGCAAGACACTGGATATAGAATATGACAAACAGAACAGAAACCAGAACACAGAACTAGAACAAACAGAACTTAAACATTACATTACACATGACGAGGCTGGGAAAAGGCAGAACAGGACAACGACAGGACTACAGCATGACAGGACTGAACTGAAAGAACTATGACATGAACCAGATAATGGCAGAACAGAGACTATGGCATGATAGAGACTATGGCAGAGCAGAGGCTAAACTGAGAACAAAAACAGAGCGATGGCCCAGCAGGAACGTAACAATAAAACTAAGGTAGAACAAAAACAATGTCTAAACAGAAACCTGACTGCAGAACTGCGACAATTGCTTTCTTTTAGCCATGACAACAGTCTAGCAAACTTGCTTGTAACTTGCCAACAAACACCTTAACTGACAAACGCTGTCCTGCCAATAAGGGCACTGAGAAATAAGTGCAACATCCCTCTACTTCGTGATCAGGATGACTTCAATGTCTCATGACAGTAAAAAGTCTGTCTCTGTCAAGTCAACACCTAAAATTCAAACATAATGTAAAGAGCACCTTAAAACCATGTGCTTTTTGTCTCATTTTACATAACGGCAGCTGCAGCAGATGAAAATTGAGCTGACAGGAAAGTAGAGCTGAACAAAATGCTAACGTTGGCGAATGACTTGGCTGCGCTCGACAAAGAGACAGCAGGTAGAACAAATGCCCTCCTCCCTGCCAAATACTAAACGCAGTCTGGTCAGTCGGCACAAAGACTGAACACGGAGGTAAGACGATAGCAGAGTGGTGACTGTGGTAAATGTGACACTCACAGTTGCAGGTACGAGGGAGGTAAAGAAAACTGCGAACGGTCTTTTCATCGTTTTCTCTTTGTTGTTATCCTGCCTCATTTGAAAAAAACAAAAAAACAAAAAATAACCCCTGGCATTCTGGCAAGGAGATGTCAGTGGCAGTGGTGTGTGTCTGTGTGTGTGTTGTTAGGTGGGTGATAATTATTCTCACTTGACAGACTATCCCCTCAAACCTAAAACCCACCTTAGAAATTAGCCCATTACACGCACAATTTCACACTCACAAACAGCCTAATCAGGTGTCTCACACACACTATCTTCCTTCTCCAAACAGAAAAAGCATCCACAAAGTCTACACACACAAACAAACACATACTATCCTCGACATCTTCCCAGCACCAAAACAACCAAACGTCTGTTCAAACTTTTAGCATCGTGCCTCTTTTGCTTTGTAAAGTTCCTTCAAAGTTTATCTCTGTGTTCGGCACAGGTGTTTGTTTGTTGAGAATTGAAAAAAAAACGACAAGAACAAACCTGAAATTCAGTTAACATTTGAACCTCAAAGAATGTTCACTGATTCATATTTTTTTGAATAAACACCTAATTGCTTAGTTTACATGATGTCCACAAAAATATTTCCAAAACCTAAATGTCATCTGATACCAGTTAAAATATCCAAAGGTTGGAAATCTGCACATTTAAGAAACTAACAATTATTTGGTATTTTTATTTAATGAATCACATAATGATTCATAAAGGTTTTGTCAATCAATTTTCTGTTAGTCATCTGATCCAGTAATTGACTAATTATTTCACCACTAGTTACTGTCAAATAAAGAAACCCATTTGCATAAAGCTGAGGTGTTTACTTAATAAACAAGATTCTCTTTGCTTTGTTATCGATTTTGCTTTGTGCTCTGACTGAATTTTGCTTTCACTCACTGGGCATAAACAACATACATCAGTGCTAGTGATTACCTGATCTGTTTTGAAACCCAAAGTGATTGATGCTTGATTTGCTTATTAGCTTGATAATTAGTTAGCAGCCATGATCAAGAACTGCACAGACATATCTCACCCTTGCAGGCACTGACCCTTTAGAATAAAGGAAGAAAATAAACCAAAAACCTTAGGCACTCACCTCTGCATGTCTGTGTGTAATCCAGGAAGCTGTGTGCAGGGCATCCAGCTGTGCAGACGCCGTGCTGGAGGTGACTGGACTGTGGCAGGAGGGATTCCTCCGGTTTGAGACAGTGGAGGCAGTCAGAGGCCAAGGGCCCCACACAGGAACGACAGGAGGGATGACAATCTAAAAGCAGGGGGGATGAAAGGTCAAAAAGGCAGTTCCTCTTCTACAGCCCTGCTCATAGGAATATATAATTTTGAAAAAACACGCAGATTGAAGCTCTTACTGTGGCAGGTGTTGTCTTGGGAGTACAGTCCCTCCCCACAGGCCTCCACACACTGACCCTGGTGGAGAAGGAGCCCACCTGGACACAAGGTACACTGGGACACTGAGGGGCCCCAACAGGAGGCACAGGAGCTGTGGCAGGCTATGGAGAAAAGGAAACATTAAGAACTGAACCAGAAGTAGATTATGAGCATTATAGCATTGTGCTTAAGCCTCACATGTTTAATATTCTTGAATAAACAAGAAGGGAGGTTGCTTAGGGGACAATGAATCCCAGAACTTTGACTTTATAATTAAGTCAATTCACCTGTTTTTATATTTGAAATTATGTGGTTAAGAACAGTTAAATATTGTTGTATTTTTTTGTTATAAGTGTTGAACTTTTAGCTTACCTCTGCATCTGCCGCGGGTGTCCAGGTAATGCTGAACAGGACACTGGGAAACACATTTCCCATGATGCAGGGCGGTCCCCGGTGAGCAGCTCATGCACTTGGGATTGTCAGGGAAACAGGAAGCGCAGGATGAATCGCAGACTGTGAATCACAGAAGATAACGGCTGCTAGTCAGAATGATAAAATGCACTGTGCTCAAGTTCGAACTGAATGAATTATACTCAAGTTAGAAAGTAAAGCCCCTAATCAGAGTTGGTGAGATACGCTGAGTTTCACTGTCAGTTACTGAAGACCACCGTGGAAGTTAGTCCAACTTTTTGTTTCAACTGTTGGCAAGTAGCAAATTGATAGGTTCCTCTAGTATAGCTAGAAATAAAAAAAAAAATTAAAATATGTCAAAAAAAACAAACGTTAACTTCAGCTGAATCCCTGAGTTAAGGTGGATTTGTGTGTGTTATGTTTGTGTGTGTGTGTGTGTGTATGGAGTTCCATATTGACATGACACTTCAACATGCTCACATGCTCAAACAGATCTTTTCCTCCATCTAAACGGAGGCTAAAATCAGTAAAAGGTATTCCTACGGCATGCTGGAGGGGACAAATAAAAGGGAACCTCAAATCAAATCTTATCCAGTAATCCCTCAGGAGGGAAATGGAGAAGTTAAAAACCCTTCAGCCCTCTCCAGATGTTGACATTTTAAACTAGACCTCAAAGCACAAACTGGCAAGTTCTAATGGATTTGACCTTTTTCCCCAAAGTTCCCTGGGTTTTGACATTTTCTAAAAGGGGGCTCCTCGCTGAGTGCTTTAACTCTTAGCTATGTGCTGCTAAGTTCACCCTCACCCTGAGGGAGGCCTATTCTTACTCCTCTTCATCTTACCACTCAAAAATAGAAACCATCCATATTCATACAGGATCTCTTTATTCAAAGAGCCTCTGAATCCTCATTAGTGCAAGAGAGAACTGCTAATTATTGTATTTTTTTTAACTGTTTGTTTGCTACCTCTTGCTACTGCTGACTTATCGTTTTGGCACCACGTCGAGTGGATGCTGGCAAGAGGCTCCATGGGGATGCTGAAAAACAAGCTCAAACAAACCTTCACCGGCAGTTCACCGCTAACAATAAACCTCTTATTGTCTCAGATGGTGTTTCCTGTTTACAGTATACTGTATAGGCACATTCTGTGGCATCTAATTCGTCTGTTTAAATATCAACTTTGAGACATCATGAGGTGAAGCTGCACAGCAAAAACACTTGAGATGGATAACTGCAGCTTTGTAGGTTGATCTTTCCCTTTAAGCTTTTCTTTACATTGCATTGAATTTAGTAAAAAAAAAAAAAAAAAAGAAAACACTGACTGACAAAACACTTACATAGTGCATTCTGTATTAGCTTGTTGTTTGATCCTCTGTTTTTCCTTTTTTCAAGGATAATAGCCAAAAACGCAGACAACAGCCAGCATTATTACATTTTCAGGTGGGCAACAATGACCTTTAATAGCAGATTTTTCTTCTGCAATTTGAAGATTCTCAGGTAAACAAAAGTAATGAGTTGTGCCATTCTGCACAGACATTTAACAATCATACTTTGTAAAAATCTATCCTGAAAGAATCAGAGAATCCAATTACGGCACCCACGGCGGCAGAAAATAGACCAGAATGCAATGCAGAAACAATACATATTTTGTTGTGTATGTAGCTGAATGTAATATGTTTCTGTCAATTTTCTGGGAAAAACTGAAAATTCGTAATTGAAGTAAACAATTCTGGTTAAAGGAAAGGTTCAAGAAAAAGTCATCCTTACACCAAGGCGATGTTGTCACTTATTCATATGTTAACCACACAGTACAGGAGTATGGTCCAGATTAAGTGATACCTTTTAAAGCCCTTAATGTCATAAGTGGAGGGACTTCTCGTATTCCCTAAAATCTCAGCATCAAAGACACTATCACTGTCAGTCAACTGTGTGTCAGCTTTACCGTAGCAGACGCCTTCTTGACTGTAGAAACCAGCGTCACAGTCAGGAACACATTCCCCGTCTTTGAGCAAGGCAGCCGGGTCGGAACATGTCACACACTCCTGCTGGCTCGGCCCACGGCACTCTGAGCACGATTCATGACAGCCTGGTGGAAAGAACAGATTAAAACATTTACAATTAGTGTTTATTTACTATATATTATTAGTGTTAAAAGGTCCACAGCAACCATGCCTAAAAAAACTACAGGATTCTGTAGAGCTTTTTGTGTGTGTGTGTGTGTGTGTGGTCTCCACAGCTGCCATTACCTGTGGTATTTCATGAGTGCTGATAAAACCAGCACTAACAACACTGACAACAGTGCAGACAAACTGTGTGAACAGGAGGCTGGAGTGAGGTGAGCTATGTGGGGAGTCTGTGTAAAAATTTAACAGTGTGTCTGTGTTTTTGTATGTGGTGTGGTGTGAGTGTGTGTGAGGGTAGGAGAGAGAGAGACAACGAGAGACAGACACAAACAAGGGACACACACACACAATCTCATAAGTGAATTAATCTTGTTTTGTTTCTGATGAAGCGTGGGTGAGGCTTATGTGTATTTCTATGTGTCTTTGTGTCTTCATACAGCTGCACAATCATCTGTGTGCGTGCGTGCGTGTGTGTGTGTGTGTGTGTGTGTGTGTGTGTGTGTGTGCGTATGTGAACAAATAGAAGCTCCAAAAACCTATTTCAACACCAACTGGTATGATTACACATGATTTCCCAGTGGTCCACAGGCTGAAGCCAGATGCCACAGCAAGCGCTACAAATAATACACACAAAAAAAGAGACAAAAACAAACTATAAGGAAAACACAGGAGTGCTGTGAAAACTCTGGCTCTGATACAGCAAACTTTGGCACTGACAACACTGTTTACTTCACAATTTATACCAGATTTCTAATGCACACTCACAAGCTGGTGCTCGTTTGTTCCAAAAATTATGCATGCATTAAGGAACCTTTTCAGAGGGTGGCCACACTCATAAACAACAGGAAATCCAAAAAGGGACCCTTGAGGATCGATTTCAAAGAGTTCATGTTCCTTATGATACTTATATGAAACTCTTTCTGAGCTTTTTTCACATGATCCAAGAAGCCGTTTACATTATTATCTAAAAGAGCTGATGGATGTGTAAGATGTTCATCTATCATCCAATAAAAGTGTTCCTTTCTTAAAGAATTCTGAAATGTTTAAAGTCCACAAATCCTCTACTGCTATTTGCAAACTAACACTCCAACCAAATAACTGAGTGGTTTCACCAAATGCATGTCTTGATGCCCCCTCTATGTGAGACAAATGTGGAAATACTGTTAAACTTCACAACCTTTTATGGAAGAATTCTTAAAGGAACCTGCTGTGTAATGCCAATGTGTAATGGTTGTGGATCAAAAGGATTCCTTGAAGCCTTACCTTTTAAGTGCACTTAAAACCAAAAACACAGAGAACAAATGCCTGTCTTGAAGCACACCATTTATGTGAGCATATACTGCATGTACAGTGCATGTTCTCCACACGAATTTACATCTTAGTTTTTAGACATTAAGTGGTTACTTCCATGAGAGCCCTTTGATTGGCAGTTGGAAAACGCTTGCAAACAGCACCCTCTGGCTACTTTTTGTTTGGAGTATCCAAACAAAAGACAAAGTGCAAAAATTCAAAGATAGCAGCATTTTCTTAGCGCTTGAATTTCTCCAGTTCTCAGTGAGCTTGAGGGCTTCCTCAAAACACAATCTTAGGAGAGCCAGTTCGTTGTGGATCTCCCAAGGGCCCGTGAAACCTGACAGTACTTCCATGAACCTTGAGTATGGCTCCAGTCAAATGTAATATTGAATAAAAACACCTTTTCCTCAAGACCAACAAAGTCATTTTGCCTATTGCAAACCCCCAACATGCCCATTGGTTCCTTTTGAATCTCTGCAGGTCTTTAGTTTTAAGAGTATGAAATATTCTGCTGAACATTTGATCAACATCCAGCTCATTAATTATCTCTTTTAAATACAAAGCCGGTGTGAATTTGCAAGTCGGAAGTAAGCTGAACAGAGATATGCAGGTGGAAACAAGTAGAGCAAATGAGGTCAAAGATTAAGAAATGAAAAGACAGAGACAATAAAGTGGAAGTCAAAGAAAGACAGAGGAAGGGGAGTGAGATTTCAGAAAGCATAACAAGAGAGCAAAACACATCAGGGCGAGGGGATATTCACCCAGGGAGAGTATAATTAATTTAATCAGTGCCATTTGAGAAATGCTGATGAAAATCTCACTCAATTAATGGGAGACAGCAGACGTTAACCAAATACAGTATGTTATCGCCAGTGTTGTTGGAAAGCAGATAAATCTACTGATCCCTCCCGCTCCTGCATAAAGATTGTCCTCAGGTAACAACATTCTCTCACTCTCTCTGCAACCATCTCTTTATCATCTTGAAAACACATATTACCTACCAGGAACACAACATACTTTTTACTGTTTAATCAAACACACACAGACGCACAGCATTCATCTCACTACCACTAACATTTTGCTTCCAACAGGGTTATGTCATTTCATACACATTTAATACTTTTTATATTCCCTTGTTATTTGGCTATTTTTACTCTCCCCTGTGCTGAGCTTTGGTGCAATTCACTTGAATCTCTGTTATTAAATATTTCACCTATGACAAGTAGGCCAAATTTGATTTAATCTTCACCAAATGTTGCCAAGATTTAAACTGTTACAAACCATCTACCAAATTTAGATGATATAGTACATGGATATATGATGAAAGTAACAGAGTAACTGCTAGTATTTCATCTATAGGTGAGTGACTCCATGCTTCCAGATGCAAAGCAGCAGCAACCTCGTATTGCTTCTCATGAGGCTGAAGGTTGTGGGTGTGTTTAGTATTAAGGGTGTAATTTACAAACTCTTCTTGGAGAGTTGTTTTCTCCTGTTGCCACTATACTGGCACACAACAAAGCAGTTCATATCTAGAGGGATGTGTTTCCAGGCATCATTTTCAAGTCCAAGTAGTTCATTAACGTTATGTAATACTGAATCATCTAGCCGTTTGCTGTGTAAATCTACCACCCATTCACACATATGGGCCCAAAGTCTAGCTGTGCAAAAGGCTGCCTCCATTGTGACTGGAACTTCAAAACAGCACCCTGGCACCTCCTTGCTGCAATTCAAGAGTCAGAAGTAATTGAGGAAGGTTCAACTCTCACGTGCACGAGCGGCAACCCAGATGACAACCAATCGTGCTGTTTTGATTCCCTCAGGAAACGGAGGATTTTCAGCTTCTCCAAATCATTGCCGCTATCATAATCAGCCTTATTGCAGATTGTATTCTAATGCAAATTAAAATCCAGTTATGGGTTAAAATTTGTAAACACTTTCTTTTATTAAAATAACCAATTTGGAGAATTGTGCAGCCTGGGAGGAGATATGTGCTCTCTTACCTTCTTAGTCAGACAGTTTAATTTGGATTCTGTTTATCTCATCCACACAGACTGTTTCTTTCCTCCTTATTATTTTGTAGCATTTTCTGCTGCAAATGTGGCAAATTTAGACTCAACACATGTCCATCCACTCTTCCACACTAGGGCCCCTGCTATGTATTTAGCTTCAATAAAAGGCTAAACTAAAAAAACAATGGAAATGTAAATTTGTGGAAATGGATAGTTCCCATGAAGTTTATGCATATGGCGTATTGTGCATGCCTGATATAGTTGATACAGTATTCATTATTGTCTCTTTCCTTGTGTGGTCTCTCGCTCACTCACTCTCAGCTTTCCTTTCATTCCTCTTCTCTTCACATCCAGGGTGAAAAATTACCACCAACCAAATCGAGTTTTTCACAGTTTCCGCTGGGGGTGGATAAATCAGTCTTTCCATCAGCATGGGATTTAAATCAATGACAGCAGGTGATTTAAAGGCCCACACTGGTGGTTTTGTATGTTTTAGCACAATAACTACAAATCACATAGACTTAATTTATTACTGAGGATTACTTTTCAAAGTAAACCATCACTTTTTTTTCTATCTGCCAAATAGACACTGGTTCTAGCTCATGTCAGCAAGATATGAATCAACTTTAAGACAATTGAGGAAAAGCTTTTTAAGATTATTTATCTATTACAATGAATACAGATTAATTAATTCATGGTCACATTCAGCATGTAAGTGGTAGAACTGTTTCCCTTCTAGGTGCAACTCCACCTTTGAAAATCTGAGAGTCAGCAGCTGAAAACCAGTGCACTTCTGAGCAAATCAGACCTTGAAGGGAAAGAATAAGTAAACACTGTGGAAATAATTATGAATCTGTAATGTCTTGCATTTAAGATGCATCAGTTTGGCAATTGCTTAACTCTCAAATGTCTGCACTTCTCTCAAGAACTGGAAACCATGAAAAGTTTTCAGAAAAGCACTGTGCAAACTGAATGAATGAGTACAGCAAATGTTCCCTGTGATTGATTATCTAACAAATTTCAAGTCTCTGCAAGTTAATTTTCATATGGCACTGACATGCATAAAAACTAGTGACTGCCTAAGCAATCCACTTAATATTTTAGTTTGGTAGTAAAGTATACATGAATTGTAGTTAGAAGGCTTAAAAATGCAAAAGCAAAACATACCTTTCTTTAAGTTGCAATCAGTCAATTGCAAAAGCTTAAAATAAATGTTAAACTCGACTGAAATCAAATCCCTTCTCAATTTTACAATCAAGTAAAGTTTCTTGTTCAGTTGTGTATGAGAATGGTTGAAGTTGCAAGTGAACGTTGGAACCTAACCTCCAATGTGACAGGTAGACTGACAGCTGAAATAGCTACCAACCCACTTTTCAATTTTTATGCTCCTCAGCTCTTTCTATTTCCTTGCCATCATCTCGCTGTCCATCTCCTTTCTCTCACTCGGTTTCTGAAGTTGTGCACCTCTTTCTCGCTCTCATCCCATGATGCTCTCTCTTCTCTGTCCCAGTCTTTTTCTTGCCTCAGCCCTCTGGCCTCTCTCGAGTTTCACATAGGATTTCTTGTCATCTCTCTTTCTCTCTGTGTGAGTGTTTCTTTCGCGCAAGCCTTTTTTTTTATCTGTTCACACCCATGTTCAATTTTAATGTCTCTCTTTCTAGCTGTCCTCTCCTTCTTCTTCTTGGTGTGCTGAAGATCAAGAGAGAGTCCAAAATAACTTTCTCAAATGAGATGGCATGTTGGCCTGCAGAAAACTGCTGAATACAGACTCAGTAAAATGACTAAGTACAGAAAATTAACTATCATGAATTAACTCCTCATTGAACTGCTACACCTGTGCATTGCTGATTTTCCGCAGCAAAGTTAAAAAAAAAAAAAGCACATCTTTTGATCAAATAACTACTACTACTACAGTCATTCTGCACAAGGACTACATTTCTATGACTGGGTCACTCCACACAGATGCACATACATTGCACACACCCCTCCAAAAATGGTTATGGCCAACAAGGGGATTACACGTCCTTTACCTTGCCCCTTGCAGGAAAGCAATTTATTTTCTGTGCAGCCTGAAGCGCACAGTTATCAGCAAATGTAATCCTAGCAGGCCAGTTGCCAAAAACCTGCACTAAAGCCTTCTCTGCATAAACCAGGGGAGGTTGAGATGAATGCACAGTCACACGGTGCAGCGGATAATCTTCACTCTCTGTCCTCCTGGGACGGGCGGGGACACACGATTACTGCGCTGCCGTGGTTCACCGCCCGCCGCACCTCGAGTAATAAAACGAGATGGGATGAGAGATTCGACAATTAAACTAAGCATGGAAAAAGCAGCTTTGTGAAGAGGAAAAGAGTGACATGAATAAAAAAGAAAAATGAAACTGCAGCCTTTTCTGAAAATCTTGATTATTGGGATGGAATTGAAAATGGAATCAGGTTAGTGAGTGTGTTTCTGTTATTCTGATACCTGGTCACTAAGAGCAATAAGCCTATATCTCTATTTGAGAAGCTGCAATCCAAAAACCAGCAGAGACATGGCTATAACTACAACACGGCCAAATTAGCTGGCACACTCTTCCTTTCAATTTCTAAACAGCATGAAGAGAGAATTAAATTACATTCTCCAAACAGCTCTTCTCCTTGTTGCAGCTGAACTACAGAATTCAATTGGCCAGCATGCAGGAGAAAAATCAAATCTTCAATAATGGCTCTATAATTATGTCCACAATGAGGGAGAAATATTATACCACTATGTCAAGGGTTTTTTGGAAAACGGGAGGGAAGCAGTGAAAATGTGCTGTCATCATGGTTGTCTCGCCTCCTGACCCATCACTTTCACAATGAAGCGGAAAAGCAAATTTCAGGTTATAAAGGGAAAAAAATGAGTGAAGCAGTCAAGCAAGTATTGATTAAATCTCTCCCAGTTATTTGAAATTTCACCAGGCAAAGTCTTATGACACTCAGAGCCATGAAAATCATACATAACAAAAACAGCTCCCAAAGCGGAAATGGCTCTTCTTGTTATCAGGTGAAGTGTGAGTGAGAGGTCATGACAGAACAGAAGGGGTGTCATTGTGAATATAAATGTTTGAAGACTATGCATCAAAACGGAACTGCAGTACTTATTATCAGAGATGTAATGAGTGAAAACAGTGTTCTGGAAAGAGGATTGCCTTCATATAATTATACATAATACTCACATAATAAGAAGAAATAACAGCTCCACACAAAACCTAAATACAGGTTTGTATTTTCACATTGAACTCCTTTTTCTCTCTAACAGGAGTTGGCACAGAGAGAGTGGTTAGAAGGCAGGAAAGATAAAGGCCTGTCAGATGATCTCTCATAGGTTGCACACTATCTCTACCAATGTATTCTAAGAATCACTGTGGCAACTTCACATGAACACTTTTTCCCATCCAGTACAAGCAAAGTTTGGTCATTTTGAAGCCATTGCATGCTCAAAAAATAGGAATGGCGCTTTCTGTGTCTACACAGGAAGCATTCAGGCACCGTATTGAATGAAGGTCACCCACCTATTGGCAGTGTTCAGAGTCCAATATATTATTATAAAAGGAAGAAAATAGATCTGAAGTGTAAAAATACACTTTAGGTTGCATTTATGTCTTGGTACGGTATCAGTTTCGAGACACATTAGATGGTGTGATGAATGCCGGGTGAGTCAGAGTGCTATGATGTAAACAGGGAAAAAAAAGACGCAGAGCCTCATTCAATTCATTCAATTCATCTGCACTGCTCATGTTTTGAAAATGTATCAAAACTACACACAAGGTCTGGACATACTCTTGGCTCTTCTATCAAAAAACTCAAAAGAAGAGGAGGAGGTTGTGATAAATATGTCGTTATCAGACACAGTGTAATAGGGCCTTGAGTAGTGTGTACGTTGTTCTGCCAGCACAAATACTAGTAATGAAGGTTTGGCAAATGTATCACTCAAATCCATTTTTTTCTTTTAACAATGAAAGCAATCTTTTTCTGACAGTAACCATCACATTGACACAACAAACTGAAAATTTGAAGGCAGAATGAGTGTGATTTTCCAAAAAAACAAAAAACAAATGTGTAGCCTCATGCAAATAAATCCCTGTCAATCAACTCAAATAACTCATGACCCACTAGAAGTAAATGACACTGTCAGCATCTGTAGACACTCTGTCCTTGGCCTGTATTTTCTTATGTTGCTGTGTTCAGGACATTTCTGGGCATCAACCTTTGTACAGTGTCTGTGTAGCGTCCAGCCAACAGGGTGTGAGGGCTGCAGGTGACTGCAGTCAAGCTTCTGGTGACGAGCAAGGGACGAGGGGACGATACTGAATGTTTACAAACCACAACTGACAATTCCTATTTATTCTGCCTTTAATATGTGCATCTGTAGAGGTACTGTATGTTTCCATTACTGCGATCGTCCAAAAGACTTGTAACAGTTATTGGCTCCTTTTAAAAGATCTTCTTTATTACATGGTTTTGTTTTACCTGATGAAGAGCCAATTTAGGGTTTAAAATTATGCAATAAAGAAGACATTTTATAGGGAGCCAATAACTATTACAAGTCCTTTGGGAGACAGAAATCACAGTTACAGTTTTTTGGGCTCAGCACCTGAATGGTATAGATGTGTGTGGGTTTTTCACATAGCATATTTCAGAGATTAGTAAGAGTGGGATGTATTGGGGACGACTACACTGAAAACAGGCCCTAGTTTCTTTTCCTATACATTTTTGCTCTATCCTTCTTGGCTAGTCAGGAGCTGCACAGTTTAACCAACCACCCAACTGTGTATGTGTCTCACAGAGACATTAGAGATGAGAGGAAAAACAGAGAAAGGAGAAATGGGTTAAAGAGGAGAGAAAAAAAGGAGAGGGGGGGGGAAAGAAGAGAGAATAACATCTTCAGAACAACACCCACCATAATTACTAACAAGCTGACTTTGAATGCACGCACAAGCAGACGCAGTAAAGCCTTCAGTCATGAGCCAGAGGCATTAACAAAAACCCCATGGAGGCCTGCGGGGATGCTCTGGGCTCTGGGTGGTCCTGGTCTTCTGCCAAGAAATGCTACAATCCAGCATTAATGTCTCTAGCACCTTCCAAACACCTCACACACTCATTATTGCTGTCAGCTCTCGTCTCCTCTCTTTCTCTGCTATCTCTTCCCCTGTTCCTTCCATCCTTTTTCCCCATAAACAAACTCCGGCTAAATCCACACTAATAGCCTCGACCTAAGCACCTACTGATTTACAGTTACAGCGATTGTGAGTCTCACTTTCCACTGCTGCTCTTTTATTCTGTCCCCAAGAGAATGCTTTGGAAAAACCACGAGGTTTTGCTCTCATTAAAGGCAGTTGGAGGTATGGTCTGCTGACTAGTTTGCAGAGACACACAAGGGGTTGGATTTGGGATTTTGGCTCAACAGAAGAAAGTATTTTCTGCAGTAGTTAACATAGATAGATCCATGTTGAATGCATGACAGGGGACTTCGTGCACAGCAGCTGCCATTGTTTTAATTAGCTTTTACTGTACAACATTTGAGAATGACATATATGCAGTATGAAGGCAGGGTAGATGTTGGATTAATGCATGAGAGGGGAATTCTGCAATGCATGCTGCCGGCCTACATGGCACCAAGCAGGATGGAGGCAGCAAAAATGTATGAAGTGGGATTTCCACAGTGGGTTTGTACTCAAACTGTATAGAGTACATAAAGCTGGATGGATAGAGGCAGGATAAAATAAAGCTGGCTTTCTATGATGGCTGCTGCTGTGTATCCTATTTAAGGCTGTCCGAGGAGCTGGTGCACTGGGAGGTCTGGAATACCAGTCCTCCTGACAATATTCATTAAGGTGTGAAATTGAGCTGCAGAACTGGACTGTAATCACATTGTGGTAGCTCTCTGCTCTCTCACCCACCCCCTTCTCCCTCTCTTTCTATTTCTACCCATCATCCCCAGGAGTCGCAGCAGGTCTTCCCCACTCGATGGAGGCGCTCGGCCAAACTGTTCAGAGTACATTAGCATGGCCACAGGGGCTTAGCTCACTGAGCCACGGTCTTATTTATTGGTCCAGGCTTCAGAGCGCTGGGAGACCTTTGAGGTAGATTGGTTGAGTAACAGTCAATGTAGACGGATTTCAGTGTGCATATGTCCAGCATTAGCAATATGTTCTAGACTGTAGACAACAAGTCTACAACACGCTACAGTTTTTAAACTGTATCTCTGATTAGTCTATTTCTCCTGTGCTTTGGTCTTTAAAAACTTACGAAAGAAGAAAAGTGAGTTTAAGCATCATTACTTCCATGCTGGTAATAATCCGTCACTTAAATCACATCTACATTAATGTCACAGTTACATTTTGTTCACCATCAGAACAAGTAGACTAATGGATCAGAGTGCACAATATGAGCCAAGATAATGGCTCAGTCTGTCAGACATAAGGCTTCAGGAACAAAAATAAGACACTTTTTCCAGCCCTCCCATCAAAAAGTCGTCTCTTGCCTAGTTTGACAACTTCTATGGTGTGTTTCACGATGCTGACTTATAGGAGCCCAGAGCATTGTTCAGCAGACATCTGTAAACATGGTGAAGCAAAAGAGGAACGACGCTGTTTGTGCTGTCAGGTGGAACAGTGAAGGTGGCCCCTGGGAGCCCCTTACCCATCACATCACAGAAGCCATAAAAGACTGTAAGCCGGTCAGATTCCAGGGTGTAGACTGCCTGACCTGACACAATGACTATCTCAAAAGGCAAAAATATTGTGTGTGTATTGTGTGTTACTCTCTAATGTGATGTGATCCCTCAACCGCTTCCCTGCTGCAAATACAGTCAACTGCTTTCTTTGGAAGAGGAATTGCAAGGAAACCCAGTTCATTCACCCATGTGGTGGGTGAAAGTATTGCTTCTGTGTCACCTGTGCAATCCCTGTTGTTTAACCTTCGCTTGGTTTTCAAAATATGTAAATATTATTAATAAGTTGTGCTTCAAACATCGCTTGAAATAAACTGCTGCATTGGGAACCAAGATATGCTAAAAAAAAAAAAAAAATTGGCTTTGTTATTAAAAAGGAATTATTTGCTGGCAGATCATTTCTCCTTTTTCCTGTGGGTGTCAAGTGATTGACAGGAGGCAGAGAGCATAGCCTAACATAGCAGCACTGATATTAGAACACACTCAGCTGCAATTGAGTGAAATAACAATAAAGAGAAAACTCTGAAAAAGCCCAATTAAGACTCAAGCCAATTTAGTTTTTAATTCCAAATCAATTTTCAAGTGCTAATTGGTTTTCATAATGTTCTTTTAAAAGACTTTGTAGGCAGATACCAAGAGGGGTGACAGAAAGGAAAAAGACAAACACTGGCAGAAAAAATGTGTAGACTTGACAAAAATTTTACGTACTTTCTGTAACCACTTTAAAAGATAGGAAAACATAACTTTTCCAAACAATTCTGCCAGGGCCATTGAGCCAAAGTGAAGCAGCAGCTCAGAAAATATGCAATAAAAGCAAGAATTCTAAAATCTGTACGATATGTGAGCACATTTGTTTGCTGCCGTGCCTACAAGCATGACTTTCTTTGACTCTTTCCTAGGACTTAGTCAGCAAAGCCACTACTCTAGCAATAATACTTAGACCCCAGAGTGAGCTCTCCCCTTCGTCACTTTGTGAAATATTCACTCGGAACACCCACTCAAAGTTATGTTGAACCAATTCACTGGAAACAAGTCACACAGAGTTTATCACAGGCACCCAAAACACTGTGATGCACCAACTGTGGAGTCCCCCTGTTATAAACAGCTGGTTTGCTGAACTGTGGATGCACTTTCTGCCCCACTGCCCAGAGGTTGATCTCAAACCAGTCGACTGAAAGATATGAGGGTTCTGATTTTGCTTAAAGAAATGTCAGAGACTGAACTTTTGTAAATCTTTTCTTAGATAACAGAAGCAGAGAGAGTAGAGAACATGTGGAGACACAAAGCAAAGGAAAAAAGAGGTCTTTGGTTAGTTGACTCAATGTAATTTAGCAGCCACTTTTTTTTTCAAAAAGAGTCATGTCCAGCATGATACGTTGATTTATATACAGTACAATAGCTGGGCTTCCTCTGTACTAAAACTTCTGTCATCTTTGCCAGTATTACCCTCTCATTTTTGTGCACCTTCGTGGTTGAATCTGAGCCAGAACACCATTTTGACCTCTACAATGGCATCCAGACGGCACATTAAGTCACATGACATCCTGTGATACTCACGGCGACAGTGTGTGTGGTCATGCTGGTAGGAACCAGGAGGACAGGAAGCCAGGCACTGGCTACTGTCAGCGCTCAGCAGGGGCAGCTGGGAGCCACAAGACAGGCAGTCGAACCTGCTGGAGCAGGTGGCACAGGATGACCGGCAGGCTGTTGGGGAGGAGAGTGAGAGAGGGAAAAAGTCTGACTGTCAGTCACTTCAAATTTAAATTTTCTTTCCCTAGCTGTGCTTTCTTCATGGTTACAGGACTTCCTGTCATTGCTTAGCTGGCCGGTAGTGGAAGTCTAAGAAACCACAGAACCTGTACATGCAGTTCATCAAACATGAAACCAGCAAAGTAACTCTCATATTCAGACCTGTGGCTGATTTTAAGTCTCTAGTTGCGCTGGTTAGGATGTCCTTAAAACTGGGAAGAGAAACTGGCAGTCCCCAGGGGAAACTCAAGTCAAATGTTCCACACATTTTACAGAAATATCCGAAAAAAAGGGTATGAACTAAATGTGAATAGCTATGCAAATATTCTCAAGAGAGAATTACAAGATTGTGACTAAAATCACATCACCTTTCCCTCCTGGGACAAACTCTATCCTGCTTCTCTGTAACTGCAGTACATCATGGCAGGTAAATGTTGCTTCACATATAAAATGACACATACTGTTTTGAATTAAGTTGTCTTCTCTGTCCATGCACAGTATCTGAGATTTTTGTCAGCTGCCCTTTATATGGTTATGTTTTAGACTGAGTGATGACTTTCTATGCTTCCAAGATGTCAACCAACAGAGATGTTTCATCATGCCATAAATACATTTAGAAGAAGCAGAAGAAGATTCCACATCTTATCTTTATCACATTCACCAATGCTATTTAGAAATGTATTATATCTGGTTTGTCTGAAACTACATATGTGCCCCCAAGTGCCGTTACAGAACACAAATCAAGTTACTAATTTAATAATTTTACATCCCAAAAGTTACAGAGCTATCTGAAACTTGCTAAATCTATGTAAAAGAGTAGTGTGGTATACACATTGCTCTAAAAGCCAATGCAGCAAAGCAAGCTGTGCTGATTAGATTTTGTTTTTTGTTTTTTAAAAAAAGTAATGTACCTGTTGAGATGAAGTATAATACAAAGAGGAATAAGAAATGCATTGTTGCATATATTCTGATTAAACACACGCTGATCCTCTCAAAGATCTTTCACTTTGGCAGCTAGGCTTTCTGTTTGGTGCAATGTACTTACAGGCATCTCCATAAATATAATAATGAAACCAGTTAATATAGAACGGAAGAGAAAATGCAATGAGGAGACTTCAGATCTTCTTTAATGAGAAATTTAAGATTACAGAATGAAATGCAACTAAATCCCCTTAAAATGTCCCAGCCACCCACTCAGAGAGAAATAGCAAAAGGAAAGAGGATGCAAGGGGAGGAAGTGGAGATGTGAAGAAATAAAGATCGGGGTTGTGATCAAGATGAAGACGATGATGACAAAGAGAACAAAAACAGATTAAAAAAAAAAGATTGGCAGATTGACAGGCTCAAGACGAAAGAGATGTCATGAAAAATTTGAGGGAAAAGGAAGAGAAATACAATTTGTGGGAGAGATGATCTCATCAACGACGTGAGTTCAGGCTTGCAGCTTTATTTTCAGTCAAACACATGCAATTAGTAGAAAACATGGACATGTCAGTTAGGCTGTGTGGAATAGAGCATGTTCTGGACTACTGGTGGCCTTATTGGTTTCTTTAACTAGTGGTCAAATCCAATGCACTGCTGATAAAAGTTCTAGCAAAATGACAAAAACATCTACATCTCAGTTACCTTATGTGGAACAACTGATAGAAATCTTTTAGAGTCAAACTGAAATATAACTGTGACCCACACATGGCAGAGATCTGCACTGCCCTTGTTTAATATATTAATCACATATGTGTTTCATATTCTTTGTAATGGTACATTAAATAAAAAAAAAAAATTTCACTTACTCCTTCTGATCACATCTAATTTCAGTTGGTATTATTTGTAGCTTCTGTGTTCTGTCTATCTTGCCAGAAAACCTTGTTGAAAATATCTTTATGTATGTTTAAATATTTCCTGGTTGAATGAAGTCATTATAACACAGGCTACATCTACCACGTCCACACATTCAGGGCCGAAGCAACCCTCTTTATATTAATAAAGTACGAGTGTGGAGAGGCTATTCAAGATTCAGGCACTAGCATTAGCAGCTAGGCTTCAAAGTTAATACCTTTATCTGTGCCTGATAGCTTTACGGTGTTGGGGCGTTTGGTGTTTACGGCTTCATGAATAGCTGTGGGCAGTAAATGTCTGCTTCACCAGGAGAACAGGTCAATGGGATGGTAGGAATTCAATGCAGTAAAATGCTAAGAAGATTACGGCTGTCGCGGGTCAGCGCTCGGTCAAGGTGGTGTGGCTGGTTTCAAGTCAGGCAAACGTGACTGTGAACAAGCACAAGCACACACACACACGAAAAACGAATGAAGAAGACAGCATACAGAGACACAGGCACACACACATTCACACAGGCAATCAATCCAGATGGAGACACTGTTGCAGTCCTAAATTTTAATGCATGCTTGCTGTGGCGCTGCTGCACACTGACTTCCAAATCATTCCTGTTAAANGATCCCGAGATTTTGAAAAATCTCCAAACAATGCAAAAAGAAAAAAAATGTAATTCTCCTATAAAAGCCCACTGCTATAGCACAGGTAATGCTAAAATACACCTTTCAGAAACCACTGTGTTGACATTGCATCCACCAAAATGACCAATAAACACTTTCCATACAATAAACTATATAACTACAAGTCATCTGCTGGTTTATAATGGTTAATATCACACATATTTTTAGATGTAGTGGTTCAACAGGGAACTAATGAATCCCATGGTTCAGCATCTTATAGTGCTGTGCTTCTTCTGAATTCCATAAACTTTTCTATGATTTTCTGTAACTTAGTGCGAGCACTTGTGAGCTAAAAAATGCATTCCCTCGGGGTTTCTTTTTTCCCTAACTAAAGAGAGTTCTGAAGGCATAAACAGTCTGTTTTCCTTTCGTTTACTATGGAGAGAAGTAGCAAAAATTCATCCTTAAATACAATCAATGTATGAAACATGTTGGAGGAAAAACATCACAATTCCTCAGAGTGAACCATCCGTCACAGTCTCTCATATCCTGTAGATTCCTTTATTACCTGGCTTCTCAAAATCTGAAATACACGTCTCAAAAATTAAAAATGTCATTTCAGAAACTCCCACAACTTGAAAACCCTGTCAGCTTCTGAAATTACAGAATCGGGGGTGACAGCAGTAACACTTCCACACATCTGGATGGCAGAACAAGCGAACGCAGGCAACCTCTTGTCAAACAATATGTGGAGCTGCTTGCACTTGATTGCACTGTGATTGCTCCATTCACCATGTGAATCTACTGAGTAAATAAAGTGCTTGCCACTTGTAAAAATGTGACTGAGGGATCTGATTAATGTTACGACTGCAGAACAGGCCAGAGAGAGGAGACAGAAGAAGAAGAAAAATAGAATGGAAAAGGAAAGGAGAAGACTTATAGGAGAAAAGACTAGCGAGACTAAAAGGGAGAAATTGAAAAGAAGTGGAATAAAGAAGGAGTTGAAGAGATCATGAGAAAGATGGAGGTAAGACATCAGCCTTAACAGCAAATAAGACTGTCAGTAAGCCAAAACTTACTGTTCTTAGTATCTCCATCTTTCTTCTTTCTCACTCTGCTACCTCTCATTACTCCCTTTCTCTGTCTTCTCTCTCCTTTACAGCTTCACTTTCTCTCCCCCCCATCCACACACTTTCCATCTGCCACTCACTCACATGTTCGCTTTGCTATTCATCCCACCATCTCCTTGTCTTTTCTCTGACAGAAAGGACAAAGAGATAAAACTGCAAAATAAGAAAGTGTGAGACTTAGGAAGCAGAGGGAGTAAAGCGGAAGATTGAGATATTTAGCACTGTATATTCTAGCGTGCTTATTGACTAATTCAAATATCAGTCAAGTGTTTAGCTCTCTGTACAGCTGTGGTCAATGCTTCAGTGAGCAGTAATGTACCAATCCTTGCTGCAATCCTGCAATCCTTCCTCCTTGCTGTGGAAGTCTTTCTTCAACGATTCATTCCTGTGTTTTAAACAGTGGAAACTAGTGAGTATATTCTAGTACAAAAGCTGACTAGTTACATGATCATTCTTGTTTGCTTTGACAGCTGAGAGTGATCCAGAATTGAATGTTTTCCTCTTGAGGGCGAAGGCACATTACAGCACAAGTTCAGCAATCACACACTTTGATAGGAACCGTTGTTTACAGGAGGCTGCCTCGGCGCTCACTCACTGTACTTTAATTTCCTCATGAGCGTAGTGAGTCAGAATCCCTGAAGCACAAAATTAAAAACTGCAGCTGTGATTAACAGCAAAGTTGTATGAAAACAAGGGATCCTGAGGTGTGGATCCAGGCGTGATTAACTGCACAGCACACCAACTCATTAAAACTAACACCTTATGAGAAACTTGTCAAATTGCAGATGTGTTAACATTTGGCAGGGATGTTGCTATTTTGTCACTCAGTGCCATTAGAAAACTATAAGAAAAAAAAAATCACCTGCCAATTTGACTGTTAGCACAAGACTGACCTCCAACTGAGACTGGCTGCATGCCACATTAGCCCGGAAAATAAGCCAACTTAGCATCCACAGCCAGCATTTACCAGCACTTGGCTGGTGATTCATGGCAATTTCACACCATGATTCCCCCTCGAAAGGCACTGCACAATTCAGTAATTCACCCATACAGTCTGCTGCCAAATTCTCAATCATAAGGCTCTTTATTTGAGACAATAAAGCCCCAAATAGGATCAAAATCCATTTAATTCATGCTAACTTTGTTGATTAAAATTGATGGAATAATGTTGAGGGGATTAAATGACTTAACTGTGTGCTAAACTAAAAATAGTGTGTTGGGGCTCATTACAGATACACACATTTTAGGATAGCTAAGCCTGTGTTCATCAAACAATTCAGAATCCCTCCTGAGAATCACACTGAAAGTTAACACTAAAAACAGTCCTACCTTAGAGAAGGACTTGAGAGTTATTTACGAAGCTTCCTACAAAAAAAAAAAGACTACTCCTGGGAGTGAGTGTGACGTCGCTGTTTCATGACAGTCTTAGTTGCAAAGTTGAAAATGATGTATTGTAGTTATTCTGATAGTTATGGTTTAGAGTTTTAGATAATGGAAACGTGTAAAATGTGAAAAGTAGCAACTATTTAATTAAGCTGCCTATCTTTAGAAAAAATATGATGCTAATACTAAGAAAAAAAATAAAATTAATAAATAGCTTAAATCTCACAATTACATCAATATGCCATTTACAAAGTAGACTGTAAGTAAACACTAGCAAACCACTAGCTCAAAAATAAATATATATACAAATGAAAGGATTTGGAAATTTAAGTATGCCAGCATGAAAGGACGTAAGTGAGCTATTCACATTACATTGTCAAACAATGTAATAGAACTGTTTACTGTTTGAAATGAATACATTTGCACATTATCTGAGGTGCTGTAAGTGTCAACTAGGGCTGTTGGTTGCGTCAGACACAAATAATCACTTTCTCAAAGCTGCATTTCCCTGCTGCCAAAAAGCATTAGGATGTGGAGTCTTTGGGGAAGGAGTGATTGCATCCTGATGTTGTTCTGTCATCGAAAATACTTGTCAAAACATTATCTTCTAACAGGTTAGCACGCCCCTGGAGTCATTTCCTATATTAAGAAAGATGATTAAATTCTGGTATATATATTGTAACAAAATAATAATGGCTATATTAAAAGACTCATTCAAGCCCAGGCAGATGGGAGTCGTGTGTGCAAGTAGAAGATTCACACCTACAGCCTTTCCCGTGAGATCTGAACGCAGCACGACTCCTGGTTATGGTCTTGTGTGTGAACTGTCCAATGAGAGGAGAGGCTGCTGACCTCTGTGCCGATAGACAGCCGTGATTAATAGGCTTACAGAGAGATTTACGGGTCGAGTTGGAGAAGAAAGAGCGGAAAGAGGGAATATGTTTTTCTTTTTTTCTTTTTCTATTTTTAGTCGCACACTAAACACAGTTGAGAAATCCAATTTGCGGCCAGGCAGACAGACTAATGCAGGGCTAACAAGCGAAAGCACATATCTGTATGGAAATGTAAAGTGAAGTGGTTAAATCATGCTTTAAACACTTTGCTCAGGCATGCATATGTGTATTATGGTGCATTATGGGGATATTTAAACCATTACTGTGCACACACATGCATTAGCACACACCAAGCTGAGACGTGATGACAGCTGCAAGTGAGGTATAATGTGAGTGCACATATAGAAAGCACACAGGCACATTTAAATTATTCACTCGGACACACATGATAACACATATGACCCACTCAGACCATGGAGTCACACAGACACACCATTATCCCCTCACACACTTATTAACACTATCACATGTACAGTATGTACTGGGTGTACAGAGAGACAGTGTAAATGTCGCCTTCTATTTCCAGCTCTGACATTCTTTCTGTTTTTATGTAGTGTGTGGTACATAGAGAGATGGAGAGGTGGCTGAGAGCAATGGAGAGACGCTGAAAGAAAAATAAAGATATAGTGAGAATCTGTACAGAGAGAGGTGATGGATGACATTAACAATTCTGCAAAGAGTTCAGGAGGAGGTTTTTAAATGTGTTTTAAGCTGATGGAAAGACAAAATAAAAAGATTAATCGATAAACATCTGAGGTTTTTTTATCCTGCGGCTCTAAGAAATGGATCTTTTGGGACAAATAAGTCTGATTGAAGAGCTTTTCATTTTATTCTTCATCTTTACTCAGTATTGTTCATTAGGACCCCCATCAGCAAACACCTCAGGCTCTGCTTACATTCCACTGGCCACGAGGAAAATGAAAACATTAAAAAAATATGAAGGTAGGTATTTTTAGTCTAGTGGCTGGACCTCCTCTAACAGGTCACAAGATGAATCTAAGAGATGATTAATAGGGTAGGAAAGCGGCAAAACAAAGTGCTGTGGCATCTAATCATAGCTGTTTCTTGATATATTAAATCATTTCACCTCTTTGAGCATCAGACAGTAATTTAAATTAAACTATCTAAGAGGTTTAGAGAGGAAATGTTTCTTTGGTGGAATTGTTAACAACTCACAGACACCTGAAACGTGACAATGGGCTGTAAGATTCTGTTTTTGAGCAATGAACCACACCATCCATGAACCACCACATTGTATTGTATTTTATAAGGGCTTAAGGGTTTTATGTGTTAAACCTGAAACTAAATAGTAAAGCTGCTAAACAAATGTAGTGGAGTAATACGTGCAATATTTCCCTCTGACATGTAGGACGTATAAACTAGCATGAAATTAAAATACTAGTCCTTCAAGTCCATTTCAGTGATAACAGCTCAACAGATCAACAGCTAGACATTTAGATTAGATCAGAGATTAGATTAAAGAATAGCCTTCTGGAGACCTAATGCTGAAATACTGATAACATTACCATGAGCTGTCAGACAACAAATGATGCAGCATCTATTTTGCTTTATATGTTAGTTGCAGATAACCAAAAGAAACAAAACTGTCAGAATAGACTTATTAGTGTTCAATTTTCAGCCATGTTCATGGAAATTCTATGCAGATGGCCGTCCTACATATGCAATCTTCTTATCAGCTCAACAAATTCACATTCATATAAAACTATTTTGCATTAGCCAAATTATTTCGAGGGGGGGGATTTAATGCATCTTGGATTATGTTTGTCCTTGATGTTTCTATTTCTTCCACATTTACATTCACAAATGTTCACTGCTAACACTTCTCAAGTGATCTTCTTATTTACTTATGTATGATGCCTAAAACCACTTGGTTACAGTCATGGTTAAACATTAGAAACATTAATGATGACTTGCAGTATTACAGGACATGAAGAAGATGAACTCCTGCTATGGAGGCTAACCATCCAGTCCACACTCTTAATACACATAGGTGTACTTAATTTATAGGAGGCCGTGTTGCTAAATGTGTTGGAACTTATCTGAATGGAACAGCAAAGCTGTGTTTAAGCCGGAGGATAACATTAGGAATCAAATTGGTGTTTTGTTAATCTGTGGAATTAAACCTAACTTGTAGTGGAAATCTACTGAACGCACAAGGCTATCAGATGAGGAAACAACAGGCTACTTCAGTAAATTACATTTTACAGGTTTCCCCTGTTGTTTACTTGGACCAATATACAGTGGTTTTAGACAGTTTAATATGCTGCTGCAGAGAAATGCTCTGAACAGTAAAACCTAAGAGAGCAAGAAGACTGTCGAGGGATAGAGAACACACACAAGGCTAAATGTGAACAAAACAACCTCATCCAATCCAGCCTCATAACACTATCGTCATCTCAAACAGTCCATTTGGACGGTGCTATGAAAAAATGTCTCCTTTGCACAACTGTAATTATTCATTCATGAAGCCAAACTTAATTATAAGTCTATAAATCTTAACAATGTTGTCCCACTGTTTAATTGCCTGCTGGGTATTAATCTATATGAGAAAATAACCAAAGTATGTTAAGTTATAATTACTGAGAGGCTGCATACACATTTTCCATCAATAAGACAGATGGAGCAGCCTTTTTTCTTTAGGAAGAAAGGTGAAACAGAAATGGAGTGATGTGACTGTGGAGTGAAGGAAATTAGCTTAAAGCCATAATTTAATGTCGTTGAGAGCATTTTCCTAAATTCAAAATGTGTGACGCTTCCTGTTGAAACAAGTTGAAAGGAAAGGGGAGAGATGATTAAAAACAAAATGATTTGCTCTGACTGGACTTGAGGTCACCATTACATTTACACCATATCATAGTAAAAGCTTTTTTTGGGACTCATTAGTTGTTAAATAGGTGTATATTCTGCAATAGAAAACTGGGTAACAGAGTGAAAGTCATTTTTCATTTCATGTAACTTTAAGGCCCCAGGGAGGTGAGGAGTAGCACTGTGAAAGTTTTCACATTTTTTAACTATTGTGCCATTCTGCTCTTTTAAAACTGCACAGCATATCCCAACTTCAAATGATGCCTTCTCTGTTTGAAAAATACAAAGAAAAACATCCCCTCAAACAGCAAAACTAACCCAGAAATCCAAAGAAAATCATCATCACTGTCTGCTTTTTCAACAGAGTTTGCATTCGATGTTGGTATTAATATGTAGAAATAAAGGGAAATCTAAAGAAGGCCATTACAGAGTGAGAAATACTCGTTGAAATAACAGTACTGTATGTATATGCTCCAAAAAATGTTTATGTTAAAGCCAGAGCTAAAAGCAGTGACCTTGTGTGACTGCTCCAGCCTCTGTCCTCAGGCAATGGCATACTGAAACATAGAGAACCAGCACTGCCCTCCTCCCCAAGGACAATTTGGATTTTGTCCTCTCACGGCCGTGCTTTTCTAAAAACTCTCTCACTCTGTTTATGATGATCCCCCCCTCTCTTGTCTAATTATCCAAGCAGCTTCTCATTTACATATGCAGTATTTTAAGCAAGTAACTAAAGTTTATTTATATACCTGTAGCACCTTTCTGGAGCAGGTGTTGCAAAGTGCTTCACAATAAAAGACAAAATCAAAAGACATAAAATAAAGAAATAGCCCTTCACGCCCGAGCAATGCAGCCAGTCTTCTTCCTCTCCAGCCGTTAAAGGAGGAGGATGCATGTTTCTGATTGATTTACAACCCCAGTTTTCCCATTCAGAAGATTCAAATGACTGGTTGATAACTTTTTTATGTTGAGTGGTGTTTTAAAGGGGAAAAAACTGTGCAAAAACATGGTGAATGAAACAAAACAGAGCATATTTTGGGGAACATATTTTACACCTTTTTACATGTTTGGTGGAGTATGTTTTGTATCAAATGGATCCTGTCCGACAATATTACAATTGCTCAAGAAAAAATCAATCAAAGAAAAAGCAGATATCAATTTCTACACCCACAGCAGGAGAAAATACATTATGGCTAGAAAAAAATGACGGGATTTAGTAGCAAGTATAGACACAGTATGACATTCTTTTTCAATACACAATTGAATTCTTACGCCTGAAAACACATTGTTGACTTAGTTGGACATTTTCAGGGATTGACAGAAAGCATTGCTTTAAATGTGGAAAATATTTGTACATTTTTAAGTTAGCTTCATCCCCCCAAATAACTCTTAGAATGCACTGACTAGTGAGACTATCTGACAGCTGAATCTCAAAGTCTTTCAGCCTCAGAAAGCTTCATCGAGGCATTTTAAATGAATAACAAATATGAGTATAAATAAAAACTTGTCTACGTAAAATGCAAGAGGGACCTTAACCTGCCAAAGTCACCTACAGACATCAACACATTGAATCCTTTATGATGCTGTCAAAGAGGCAGAGGTAAAATAACAAAAAACAAGGTTTGACATTTGCACCCAGAATCCTTTGCAGCAACCTACCTTGGGGACATTCTGGGCAGCATCCACCCTCCTGAGTGATGGCCAGGGTGCCTGGCGGGCAGGTGGGGCAGGAACGCAGATAACAAGTCACCTGGGCATCCCGGCATTCACACTCCCGGCAACCGCTATCGGTCCATCGAGCCAGGTCCTGAAAAAAGAAGGAAGTTAAGCTTCTTACTGTGTACAAAGTGTGATTATGGCAAATATATTTACAAAAAAGACAGAATGTTAAAAACACCAAACAACAGGGAATTCTACCTGTGAGGAAGCTGAATCAAGATTAGAAAGGAAGCCACACAGACCAGGCACTATGGGCTGAATGCTAAACAGCAGTACGTGTCAGTTATAAAAGAAGCCTGACAGTCTTGACTTTAATATACATTTTCAAAGCAGAATGAATGAACTGACAGAGGCCCACTGAGGACAGATAGTCAAACAGCGGCAACATCACAAAAAACTGATTTCACTCAGAAAACTGAAAAGGTTTTATAAATCATAACGACTTTTTCCAAACAATCTGATGACAGGTCAAAGCTCACAGACAAGGACGAACTGAAATTGAAACTGAATTAAAACTTTTGTGACTGACACAAAACTAATAGGCATCACAAGTGTTTTTTCTATTGCAGGAATCCCATTCACAAACCACTTATATCCAAGGATCTATCTAAGAAGCACAAAACCTGTATTCCTTAGCAATAGAGAAAATAAATCTGTAGCCTTCAGTGTCTGTCAACTCGTCCAACATAACAGTTAATCTGTACAGTTGTGTAAGAGTTCAGGAACACGAGGCCATTTTATAGAAACACTGATCACTCATCTACTATTGTATCACTATGGAATCAATGAAAATTTCCCCATTTTGGGACTGGTAAAGGAATATCTTAACAAATCCACCCTTAACATCAGTAAACTGTTAAAGTAGAAACAGCGTCTCCAACTCATTCATCTATGAAACAGCTGGAGACTTTCTCTACCAAAGAAACATACTACTACCTGAGCCAGCAATCCCAAGACAATTTCTCGCAGGTAAACTTCTTCTTGTACATAATTACATGAAAAAAATCAATTATTATTAATTTTTTTCTTTATATTTAATACATAGTCCAGGTGAAACAAACGTTAAAAGTAAATTGTAAAAATTAGTGCCTCAGGCCAGAATATGTAAGTTCACAACAAACACTGAAAATGATGATTCATCCAAGCTGGATCACACTGATGCTTTTGCTGAGTAAGTGAAAGTCCCTTTACACAGTTTACCATCAATATGATGAGTCCATCTCACTTGTTCGTGTTCCAGATATTCTTGTAGTGCTGTGAAGTTCTATACTATTTTTTAATGCCCACAGAAACAGAAATGTAAAAAAAAGCCATAAGTTTGTGGTTTCAGCCAGATTTACCTGCTACAACTATTTCTTGAAAAACAGCTTGGGACTTTAAACCAGTTAATCGTCTAGTCACAAACGTGCTGCTTTAACCTTTCTGTTGAATGTTTCAAAAACTCGGATGGAGAAATGCATGTATAGGTGTGTGATAAGATGCAGTATCTATCTTTGTTTATTACTGGTAAGATGAATTCCTCAGGGAGACAAAGAGAAAAGAAATCTATTTGAAAAGGATAATAGCCCTCTGTACACTTGCTCAGAGTCTAAGCCTTGGCTGACCATCCTGCTGCATTCCATGAGCATTCCCCACTGGCTGAAAATGTAAAAAATATAAAGCTCTTGCTTTCTGGGTTTCCAGGACTAGTCTATGAATAATGAAGATGATGCCAGAATAATAAGGATGAGATTCTTCTTACAGGCTAAATAGCCCAGAGCAATCTTAGAGCTCTGTCCTAAAACACACATTTGCTCTGTCTTATTGCAGCTTTAATTCTGTGTTAAGAGTTTATATTTATATATTTATTTTCATCTTAATATTGATGTATTAGGTTGGTTGTGTAGCAGCCTCCTCTGCAATGAGACTTTATGCCACTTGTTTTCTTTTTCCTTTTGAGAATAGAGGCTTTACAAAAGCGCTGTGCTGTGTTTGTCTCACCCACACCATTTTGGTGATTTTGCAATTTTCCTATCATGTTAATGTGCAAACACACTCCAAGTAAAATCTATGACAGAAGTACCTTGTAGGATTTTCCCTCATACATGCAGGAAGGTTTCACAGAGGAGCACTCCGGGCAGCACTTCCCCGGCAGGTGAATGAGCTCCGATCCCTAAAAAATAGAAAAACAGAAATTTAAATTTGATTCTCTGGCATTCATGAAGTTCTATTTCACTTGTAGACATTTGAATAAAAGAACACAGGGAATATTATCCTGAGACATAACATACAGCAAAAGAGAAGCTGATAGAGCCCAAGAGTGTCAACAGTATAACTACACCAGTCTTTCACTTGTATCTCAGTCTTGTAAATATTGCAGGAGAGGGAAAAACTGCCTTGATTTTCAAGTGTCCTCCAGGCATTTTTGATGTTGTTCCATTTCACAAGCTAAACTAATCAAACAATTGGCTCAGCTCACAGACCTTGTAAGTCTGTATTAAGAAGCGAAACATGAAAAATATCTAAATTGGAGTTATAAGCGCTGCACATTACAGTGGCAATATGCCACTAATGCAATTTTCCGATGTTGAGAACTCCCGACAGTACCATGACAATAACTGTATCCCAGTGCCATTCTCTGCCCATTGACCCACACATGTCATTAAACCCATAAACTCCCTTTATTTGATATGCACACTGACTCTGATCTTCTTAGCAGAGTGACCTTGCTAAGTTCAGAGTTGGACAAATGCCAATTATACTACTTAGAGCTAATGGCACTTAGCAGCTGTAATTATCGCCATACCACATGATTAATGAGGGCTTACAGTATTTGGTCATGGCAGAGGATATTAAAGTAATATTATTAAATCTGCTTGACGTAAGATAACATTGGAAGAGGTGTTGAGTCGATGTGGCGCCGAGCCCAAAGTGGGTCACTTTAGGGGATAAAACTATGGGAACACCGGCTAATAACCTTAACAAATCCTTTGTTTGTTTTGTCCCAAAAACTCCCACGTCCAATGTCCTACATTCCTAACTGGGCCAAGTCATAGAAGCATGTCTTCACATGAAGGCTACCACTGATGCTTCTGTTGTGTTTATTTGACACTGGGATGGTGTCATTGAGTTAAAAGATGTGATGCATTCATGGAAAATTCTAAGTGATGATGGCAAAGGGTGGCTGAGTGTAAGTTATATTTGTTTGCATGTCTACTGTCAGTTCTAGTTTACTTAACCACCATTTTCTAAAGTGTTATTGCTATTTAATTTTTGCTGCTTTGCCCAGCTTCCACACAGATCATTACGGTTTCATCTTGTCTTTCAATTTACTTCATTTAAATTGAATGAATTATCTGTGATTGAAGCAGCCAACCTTGTAACCTCAAATGATCACCCTTTCTGCCATTCCACCCAATCTGGATTACTCCTTAATACCAATGAAGATATTAACATCAGACCTTGTGAACTGGTAAATTTCACTGCGGCAAATTACACAGACTGTAGGAAACTGAGAACAAAGTAACTGTGACATCTTCCATTAGCTTTTCAGTGGCCCATTTGAAGGCCAGAAAATGGGATTCCTAGGTGCTGATAAGTTGCATTTTTGGGGGGAAGAAAACAAGGGAAGAAAAGGTTACAGCAGATGGATCCTGCAGGAAAACGCCAGTTAATATAAGAGTGAAGAAGTCTGGATCCATAGGTGATGTCCCACAGTCATTTTTAGAACTGAGTGGACCATTAGAGGAGACTTCATAAAGACCCCTTGATAGTTACACATACTATTTATCTGTTCATAAAATAGCAGGATAATAGGCATTGGTGTCACGCTATTTTACACTGAATTATGTGGAGTTGTTTTGCACTCTACTTGTGGAGGCCAAAAGACTAAACTGCATCTTGCTATGTGGGGTAAACTTTCCAATAATGAAATAATAGCTGTTCTACATTCAGAAATAATGTAATCCAATCTCACTGGTCAAGGAAGTTTCTTTTATAGGTCTAAGTACAGTCAGGAGGTCAGCAAAGCAGAAATATATCAGAATATAAAAAACTTGATCAGCAAGGTCAATTAGCTAATGGACACAACTTTGCATGTTTAAACTGATACATACTTTTCTACTACTATTTGGACTGCTAGTCTTTATATTAGCAGTTATAATAAAGTCCTAACTCTTGGCTTTTTCACTAGGCATCACTCTAAGCAGGTTCTCAGACCAATAAAAATAGCAACGGGCTGTGTTCATGAGGGTATGTTGCAACATACAGGTGAGTCCATGAAATGTGATTCAGAGAGTCAAGTTTGAAGAATATATTAATACATTTGAAGCCCTAGCAAACAACAAAACTGCGTTAATGCAATGTATCACATTAATATTATAAATTATACATTTTTTTAACTGACAATTACAAGTTCCAAAGATGAGGACAGATTTGCTCTTTGGTTTATAATGAAGGCTTTTTTCTTTCAGGCTCACCTGCGGGCATTCAACTCGACCACATTCGGCCCTTTGGCAGAGGACCTGACCACGGTTGCAGGTACAGAATTCGCAGCCTGTGCCATTCCACATGTCACCATGGTACCGCACAGCGCCCTCGTACAGGCAGCTTCCCTTGGCAGCCGCACATTCATCACAGCACTGACCAGCACGTTTCACTTTGGTCTGACCCTGCAAGGTAGCAGCACAGTGAGTTTAGGTTTGGGTTTGTTTGGTTTTCATGTACAATACAGATGATGGGAACGAAGGAATGCCAACTGAGACAAGACAAAGAGGATCCAAGCAGCTTATAAAAAAGCTGTATTTTTGTGTGTGTGTGTGTGTGTGTGTTTCAGTAGAGAGAGATAAGAGGATGAAGGCGAACGTGTGTTTTGCATTATTAAGGGAAAGCACGCCAAGCAGTTTGGACCAGACATTTCTTACGACTTTATTTCAAAGTGCTGAGAGGTGTAGATTTACTGACACAGCAGATGTAACACCTCCATGTCTGAGAATTCAAGATACTCCAGTTCTTATTATTATAGAAAACTTATTGTTATCACTATATTTGGTACAGCGTGTTCAAGGTCCAAATCATGTCACCACTTATCAAGCAAACAGTAAGGTAGTTTTTAGCTCAGCTATTTTCTCCTTGTATCTGCTTTTTTTCAGAGTGGCGATTTTAAGGGGTTAAGTCCACTGGGATCCTGTCTTTAAAGTGCTGGATTCAGATTTTTTCATGCTATCATCAGTGGACGGAATGAGTTTTTAAAACACCCTAAGTCAAGCGGAGAGCTGAGCATATTTTCACTTAAGTTTTAGTTGAAGTTTTTCTAAGAACATGGAAACTGAGTGACAAAGCAAAATGCTTTAAATGGTTTCCACTGGCTTCACAGTGACAGCAGAAAGCTTGATAAGCTCTTCTTGAAGCAAAGGTTTCTTCTTTATAGGTTTCACAACAGCAAATTAGGTCTGAACTCTGTGCTTTAGATTAGTTTATATGTTCAGCATTTTTAAAAAACAGTGTTAAGTGACTGCATTTAACAATACAAAACTGATTTCAGGTTGTTGTTTTCTATTTAAGTAAACACTTCTGAAACACTTTTAAATTTGTCTTAATGTGCAACAAACACTTTTTTCAATATACCATAAACTGCCTCTCACACAGACTTTTTATTGTTCATTGTATTATTTCCCGTTAATGACTTCTGTGTTGTTTTGTTGTGTTATTATGCTGCCTTCCTGCAAAATTGTCCTCTTCCTGGGCATCTAAGATCTGAAATGAACTGAACTATATAGATTAATGGGAAATGATTGTTCAGTCTCACTTCTAAATTAACTTTGTATGTATCCTACTACCAAGTATTGCTTGTGCCTGTTCACAATCCTTTGTGCCAAAGAGCTCCATTTTTGTCCACAAACTGTTGGACACTGTTGCACTGGGTGATCCTTCAATACGATGAACATCCTTCAATACGATGGAGTTTATTTTGATTTCTACATACACCGGCCCTCTATTCTATTCCTTTGTGCAGAATAGATTCTGCTGCTAGTTCATTAATTACTTATTGGCTTATAGCTCAAATACATTTTTCATGTTTAAAGGATTATAAGCTCAGTTGGCCCCTTAGATCTTTTCGTCAACTGGTCGCCTCCAGTCAGAACCAAACACAGTAAAGGCATATAGCACTTGTGCTGAACTTTGTGAATAGCTTAAATACAGCACAAGTTTTGCCAACTTCAAATCTAAATTTAAAACTTTCTTGTGTATATAATTGTTCCTGGGTCCATATCTCCATATATTACTGCAATGTAACTGCACTTTAACTGCACTACTACTTTAGCTCCTTTGTGGATCAAATATCTTAGTATAGTTTTGGTATATTTTATGTTTTATTTTATTTGTACTGGCATTATCATGTACTTGTCTGTGCATGGTCCTTTACTGTTGTGTTGTGTATCTGGATTATGTTCTGTGGTCCTCCCTGACTTCACTAACAAGAGCTCCAGCACATAAAGGAAGCTTCAAGCTGAAATTTGCATGCAATTTACAATTAAATGTCAGCCTGTGCGTATGTGTGTGTGTGTGTGTGTGTGTGTGTGTGTGTGTGTGTGTGTTTGTGTCCGTCAGACGGAGAGCAGAAGACTGTGTGGTCTTGCATAGTTTAACATCTCTGCATCCATTACAGTTTCAACACAGAGCACAAATGTATGAGGTGAATTCTGAATAAAACTGAATGTCAATAAGTGTGTGTGGGTGTGTGTGTCTACCCACCTTATCACAGGTGACGGGTCGACAGGTGTGTGTGTGGCATTTGGACTGACCCCGGTCACATACACATGTGGTGCAGGCGTTCTTCTGCCACTGCTCACCATGCTGCCAAGATACACACAGATACATGCAGTGAAACCATCTCCAAGTTACATATTCACACACAGTCTTACACAGTCTTACACACAGTGACTCACAGGCTGTTGTAAGAAATTCCAAACTCATTTTGTTCCTGTGCTGGGAAAGGCAAAGGAACAGGATGCCTAGGCAGTGTGAGAGTCATGCAAACACACACAGACATGCACATACACACACTTTGTTGTCAGGAACAAACAGCTGCTACGAGATGTCAACATAATTCACTTTAAGTTCAAAAGTTTTCAAACAACAGAGTGTGAAGACCTGAACTCGAAGAAAACAGGAGCAGCAGTGAATGTGGAATCTACACTCAAGTACTCACACTTAGCTCTACCTGCTAGCGTGAAAGCGGAAACATTTGAAGTCAATGGATTAATTAGCCATTTTATGTTATTGAGCTCACACTGTCTAATGCGATTCGGTGGGCAATTGTATTTGTACATTTAAGTGGTTTTTTACTTCTTACAATTATTCATACATTTATCCATAATGAAAATAATCGTTTTACAGCCCTTTTTTGTTCAATTTAAATGCCTTTCTTTTAGAACTGTTCACAACATACTGGATTCAAGGTTGATTCAGTACTGTGACAAATCAATCGCCTAGTTTAAAAAACGATCCCATTCTCTCCAAGTTTGTTCATCATGGGTGATCCTTCACCACTGGAAGCTGTCCCTGTGTCTCAGGCAGACTTGGTCCACACATGCCTCATGCTCAGGAGAAAACTTACAGTCGTATGGCATCTTACTACCTATATACCTGCAGCTTATGAAGGTCTGGCCTTCAAGTTTGTCAACAAAATGGAGACATTTGGGGCATAATGGGCTGAAAATAAAACTCACATTCAGGGGCCTTGAGGTCCTAAATCCGAGCCCAGCACTGTGGCTCAAACCACCACTAACTTCTAAACCATCCAGTGAAAAGCAAAATTGTTTCATTCCGTTTGTCCATATATGATTTAAAATTGTCCTTAGTGATGTTGATTGTCTATGTATAACAAGGTTTTTATTTCCTATGTTCTCTCTGTTTTATCACTTTCTTGGGTATCTTGCGTTTTGAACACAAAAAAATGAAAAATAATAAAAACTACTGGTCATAAAAATAAAAATAAAAACTTCCTTGCTCTTTAGGCCTAAACTGCTCGATTAAATATTGACTGAAGCCTGGAGGATGCAAATTATTTCATGATTTTACAAGCGAAAAGACATTTTTCACTGATAAAACATTTATTACAGCGATTTATCAATGAGATCAAAACCCTGTAAAGCCCTTTGTAGAGCTCTTTGAACATCAGTAACTTGCATGAAAGGTGCTCCAGTATATATGTGAATTAAAATGAGAGTAATTTATAAAGAACTGGAGCGCAAATCTCTTTGCAGAGGACTAAAACTCACATTTGAATCAAACAGCTTCGTTCTCATGTGAACAAACATAGTGTTATAAAGGTCTAAATAAATGGCTCTAAACACATTCAATGTGAATGTAGAGTCTTAGTCACTACACACACACACACACACAGATGTACTGAAACATCCTCCAGCAAAAACATGAGCATTTATACTGTAATACAAAGAATTACAAAGCACAAATTCTACAGTTACTACACTTACACTTACAAACACAGACCACTAGGTACACTTCATTCAAAAACCTCTTACAACATTTTATATTCATTATGAGTATCAGAATGTTTTTAACTCTAACAGGAGACAAATGAAACATTAGTAGCTTCTCAAAATTCTCATCCACAAACACAAACACACAGACAGAGGTGATCTTTGAACCTAAGTGTGATTATTTCATTTGAGTCTTTTCAAACGAGGGCACTCTATTAACAATTCAAAGAGTGGAAGATGCCAGTTTGTTCATTATTTCACTAAAAAAGAAGACAATTATGACAGAGATGATAGCCTAGTCTTTGACCTATGTGGGATTCTGAACTTCAACATTATTGCACTGACTACAGTGAGAGATTATACGTTGTCCTGTTTTTACCAAATATGACTATTTAGAGGCTAAAAAGACTGAAAAATCAATTCCTTTCAGAATCTAAAATCATCTGAAGCACTAAAACTGTCACTATCCCGCCTACCTGGCTTCCATGGATGTATTGTGGTAAATTTTTTCTCTGTACAGAAGCTGAAAATAGTCACTGAAAATGTAGTTATTTTGACTCTAAAATTAAGAATCCAGTAAACTGAGTCAGTTTACAACATGTGTGTGTGAATGCATGCACGTATGAATGTGTTTTCTTTTAAGCACTTGGTTGGATATTAGAGTCCACTGGCAATGCAACGTAATAAAAACAAATTGGGATGTCCCTAACACTTCCTGACACCCTGAAGAAGAAAGCAACAACTGAAGACAGGACAACGCAGATATGAAGGAGTGTGTGGAGGCATGTGTCAAAGATGAAACAAACACACATTAGACAGGACGGGACACTATGTGATCAAAGGACAAAGGAGGGAATATGCACGTATGTGTGTGTGTGTGTGCGTGTGTGTGTGTGTGGTGAATGTGTACACTGTAAATACAGCAGCAGTAAGCAGGGGTGATGCAGACTAAAATTAGAGAGGAGAGGAGAGGAGAGAAAAAAGCTTGGACTTCTTTTATCTTAATATCAAAATAACTACACACATTCACACACACACACACGCACGCACACACACAAACACACACACACACACACACACACACACACACACACACAAACAGAAGTTTCCTACCTGGTACTGTTTACCAGCAGACAGACAGGGGTTGGACACACACTGAGGACAGCACTGGCCTGGCTGGATCACCAAGTTCTCATGCTAAAGGAAGGAAAACAGTCAGACCAGGTGTGTGTGTGTGTGTGTGTGTGTGTGTGTGTGTGTGTGTGTAAGACAGATAGTTAGATAGGTAGAGACAGAGAGACAGTGGGATAAAGAAACAAAAAGAAAACAACAGAGAAATCGTTTACAATAATAAAAGTGAGCAAGTTCAAATTCACCTTCTTCTTCTATGGTATCGTATGATTCTATTACATACAGCACTGTAAATATATATGCCGTGACAATACTGTTAGCCTGCCTGACATTTTGGGGAATACAATCTTAACAAGAGTTAGATAAGAGCAATATCAGTTTCATCTTTGTGCCTCCAGCACAGAGATAGGTGTTTGACCTAGCTTAGAACAAAGTCTAGAAACTGTCTGGAGAAATCGTTGACTGTCAAGATAAGAGGAAGGAGATGTAAATGACACAGCTTTGGAGTTGATGGAAGGTTTATGTTGCATACTATCATAGCTAGCAGTTGATTTCAGTCTCTGTGTTAAACTAGGCTAAACAAATAGGGTACTCAAAAATAAGTATGTGCAACCCTTTGGGTGGTGGTTCCTTCAGTGATGCTCCTGTGGGAGCAATGCTGGTCCTTCAAGGATTTATTACAAAGCACTCCACTTTATTATAACAGCCCAAGTGTGATTTGGAATGAAAACAAGTCAAGAGGTGGATCTCTATTTTTGAAACATTTCTCAGAGCAATTCAGTAATAAATCCATCTATATGAGGTGCATTAGAATAGGAAACAGGGTCACCTTTGTCTAGTATTTCTATATAGATGGCTTCTATTCCCAGCCTGAGGAGAGGCGTATAGGTATGAGATAGATAATCAATTATGCATTGGTAAAAATTGACTTCTTCTTCTCTGACTGTGGATTTCAGGGCAAAAACAGCATATTTCACAAAGTGTCTGATTTTCCTTCAATATTCATGCCAATAGGCTTATTGAATTTCAACAAAGTCAACAGACAGGGACACACACAGAGCCATTGTAACAGCCAGTGTGAACATAATAAAAAAAGTGTGTGCTATAGTTGCAGAAACTCACTGGTTTGCAGGCCACTTGCTGACACTCTGCAACTGAACACTGGACTTCCCCATTGCTGCAGACACATCTGGAACAGAGGCTGGGCTTCCACTCTTCACCATCTCTGTACATGGCCCCCTGCCAGGAGCAAGACTCTGACACACACACACACACACACACAAATACTGAATGAGTAAACAGTAAAAATGGGTGTCAGGTAATGAGCTGACTGCTCAAGCATTGTTTGCCCTCACACTCATTGATTTACAGCTAGGGGAAAAAAAAGGAGTCGCTAATTAGCTGCTAACCGGTGGGATGCATCATAGCAGCTCCAAGACATCATTAGAGTTGAGATTAACCTTTCAGCTCGGCTCCAGCTGCTCTGTGCACTCTAAAAGCTCAGGGTTTGTCACGACAACATCCTGTCTGCTAGAAAAATAGATGCCCCACACTCTGAATTGTTGGACCCATGTGATCTCTTACCAAGGCCAATATTGCTAAATAGACCACTAAAGACACTGCTGTTTGTTAGAGGTTCATGGAAGTTTATTAAATAAGTAAATAGCAGTAAACTAATTCATATGAGGAAAAACAACATGTCTATGGCTGCAACTTGAACAATCACTACATGATCTTTTATGATATTTTACTTTAAGTGTCATGTGAAGCCAACAGAGGCTATAACTAATTTCCAGTAGCAGTAAGATTCACACTTATACACAAAGATAATAATAATGCACCATATTACTCATCACTGTAACCTTTAGAGTATTAATCATTTTACTATGTGAACAGCACTTAGCTCCTTTATCAGGATTTGCATTGGGAACATTTACATTTCTATTGCAGTTTTGTGTAGATGAATGCACCAACTCACATCTTTGGACTGTAGAATTAAATCTTTGTAATAGGCTGTATAAAGCAACTATTGTCAAAAGAAAAATGATAAATTACAAGTATTCTCCTTGTAATGTTTTGGAAACTAATGTATCCAAACACAAAAGAAGCCATTCATTCCCAATCTGCACCAGTGTTGCAGCTGACAGCCTCCATCTGTCTGTCAGTCTAGAGCCATTGGATCAAAACAGTCGCCAAAAGACAAACTATCACCAAAACCCATTTGAGGTTAGAACCAGGAGCAGAGCTTATGTTTATTGAAAGAAGAGGAACTGAACTAACCTGAGGCAGTGTGCTGCTCTCAGGATTGTCAGCTCCAGCACAAACACACTAGACTCAAGTTTCCTGTGTGAATGTGCAGGCCACAGGGCAAGACACATTGTATGTGTATGTGTCTGTGTGTGGCATTTCATATTTGTCTGTGTGTGTTTTCCTGGCCTGAGATTATGAGTTTAATGTACATGCATGTCTGTGAGTGTGCCAGTAATTTGTGTGTCACTGTTTAATAGAGGTGCTTATGCATTGTGCACTATGTTGTGTATCTGTGAGATTTGTTTACTTGAATGTCTTTCTTCAGTAAGCATCAGTAACCAAGAAGCAACTCAGATAATCATCTCATCAGTGCAGAAATGGCCATTCTCACTGAAACACGTCTGAGCAAACAGAGTCAATGCGGTTTCCTTTCTGCTAAACCAAAGTGAACATCGAGGCTTTTAGTTTTGGTAATAGTTATACAACCACAGGATGGTAATTCTGTTGCAAACAAGAACTGTTGTAAAAAGGATCATATGCATTTTGCTGTTCTGAAGATTGCTGCTCTCAACTCTCAAAGCTTGCATGTCTGAGACACCCACAAGTACTTCAATGCTCCAACAACACAAAGACCCAAAACTGCCCCTACTTTCAACTGTTTCATAATTAATTCAACGATATCATAAAGTAAAACTAAGATAAAGGGACTGAAACATTCACTATCTGGAGTTTTTAAAGAGTTTTTTAGTTAATTTTCATAGCTGTATGACATAAACTGAAACAAAAAAGTCTGGTCAGGTTTGTAGTTCTTAGACAATATTATTCAAAACAGTTGTAGACATTTAAAGGAAACGAATTAGAAACAGGTTGCATTTGAAATCTGTATGTGAAAATAGGTTGGATATCGTCCTCACCTCCATTGCGGCCACACTTGGGGCAGCACTCTCCAGCTGGGGTGAACAGGCTCTGGTCCCCAGGGCAGGTGAGAGGGGGGCAGGGGCGAGCACTGCAGGATACACTCCCTCTGGAACAAACACACACAGTGCAGGGCGAAGGACTCCACTGGCTGTCATGCTGAGGGACCCAGAGAAAAGGAAAGACAGACAGTTACACACAGAAATACCACCAGCGGGGAAAAAGGAGAGGAGAGACAGCAGGATGAGGAAGGCTGTTTTGCTCTCTGTGGACGGGAGAACTTTGTAAGCCTAAGCCTGAGTGACAGACGAGAGAGCAGAGTCACACAGGAGGCAGAAGGTTTAGGAAAGATGTGTCAAAAGAGACCATGGGAAGAGAGGAGAGGAAAAAAAACAGATTAAATAATAAGGGGGCGTATGTGAATGTGGATAATGAGGCACACTGAGAGAGGACATTACCTTTACATGTGAAAACTAAAATGCAAATTTCAGTTTGTATGATAAGTGGTTTCAGCAGAACATTCTGCCCAGTTTAGAGACAGGTTTTGACTTGACTTGAGGCAAATGGTGAGCTTGTTGGTGATCTTCTTAGATTTCATATGTGTTTATATTTGAGTTAAGAAAATGCCTCAGGCCAGCGTGGGTTACCATAATACTGTGAAGATACTTCTATTCTGTTATTGACAGATCTTGACTGCTGGAATCCATACTTTCACAACCATCCATGCAGAATTAATTATAGTTAGATATACATCTGCTATACATCTATTTGTGGATATATGAGTTCAGTGTTGTTCTTTTACTCTAAATGAGATATCAGCATGTAGATGTTGCCTGCAGTCATGATAGAAGTGAGGAGCTGGCCTCACTCATTTTCTGGGGCGTCAGGCTGTGAAACCTGCAATAAAACCTTCTTTAGCCTGCGTGAAATATATCATTAGTACGAGTTTTAATGGAGAATTGATCTGAGTGCTCTTTACCCTGGAAAGAACAGATTTCTGCGGCAAACAACAAGCAAGAGCCTTTAATGGTTTGGGCACACAGCCAGTATGCTTTTTCTTCCATTAAAATATTGAAAAATTACAGTGTGTAAAATTTATGCTAAATTAAAATCTGGGGTCAGGTCAAAAAAGCTCATACTTTCAACTGCTGTGATGTACAAAATATCGGCATACTGGTTACTGGTAGGTTCAAATGCCCAAGTATTGGCAAGTCCTCCAAAAAAACATTGATTGACTATGCCATAAATACATCCACCATCACATCACAGATATCAATGTCCTTTGTGGACTGAGATGTCCGCAAAAAGAGAAAAACTTTTTTCCAAACACTTCTTCCTGGGAAAGGAGCAGCAGTAGTGAGTGTTTGTATCAACAGTTACAAACTGTCACTACTGATAAAGGTTTATCTTATCTTACTGTTCTTCAGTGAAGTTGAAGCAAAACCTTAAACAAGGCCATGACTCCTCTCCAAACCTCCTCTCCTGGTGTTTCAGATCTGTGTAAAGTACCACTTCACGAAGAAAGTGACGCCAGCGGAACTTCCAAACCTTGTCTTGCTCATTTGAGGGCGTTTTCGGACCAAAATTGCACCCAAAAACTCCAGCTTGTAAGCCGGAGGCCACTTGACAGTAGATGAACAAGACAGTGATTGTTCCTTTAGTGAGAGAGAGGCGGGGGTTGGTCTCTAAAACCAGCTTTTCAGCAGCGACCAACTTTTACAAACAAACGCCTTTGAAAAGTGATTCATGGGTTTGTCACCAATTCTCACCCAAAGTTATTTATGATTAACTTGAAATATTTTATAAACTGAAACAAAAGACTCTCACCACATACTCCTATTGTATATGCGATTACTGAACTCCAAAAACAAAGGCATCAATCTGCTGCTATAACACCCTCTATTCTTCGGGTTTCAGCCTTTCAACTTGATTTTTTAACCTTGCTGCATCTGCCCATTCAGCCACCAGAGCATCAATGAGGTCCAACACTGATATTGGGTGATAAGGTCTGACTCACAGCATTCCACCTCCTCCCAAAGGTTTTAAATGGATCAAGGCTCTGTGCAGGCCAGTCAAGTTCTTCCACACCAAACTGGGAAAACAATTTCTTTATGGAGCTGGATTTGTGCACAGAGGTACTGTCATATTGGAAAGGAACAAATAAAAACAACAAGCAACACGACTTCCATGGAACTGAGGGACCTTGACCAAACCATGAAAAATGGCCCCAGACCAAAAGGACACAAAAGTATCAGAGACTATTCTTTCAAATCAGTGGGCAGATGCTGCATCTTCACTTGTGCATATTAATATTTTGTAGAATGGTTGGATGATTAGGTGAAGAGGAAAGAAAGAGCCTCTGTCACTTTCACTTACCCCATAAATGGCTCCTTCATACTGGCAGGAGCCCTGGGAAGAGGAGATGCATTCTGGACAGCATTTGTTGGCAGGGATCCTCAAACGCTCGCCCTTTTGGAAAAGACACGCACACATGAATACACACATACACACCAAGCACGGATGAAATACACACAAGAGGGAGAAAAAGAAAATGGTGCGAGTTGCTTTAACCAGCATGAATACCTGACTTGTCGATTAGTCTGTCCATTTCTATGGAAATTAACCAACATGTGACACAAATAACACAATAGGACAGACCATAATGGAAACATGCAGATTCTATCAGGCATGCACAGCCTGTAGAATACAGAGCGAGCATGGTTCAGGTATTACAATACAAATTCAGCAAGATGTCCTTTTGCAGCGCTGCCTACATGCCCTAATTGAGGCCGAATGTGTGGAAGGAACCAAATGGGAAAGCAGCCAGACATAGAGCTGGGGAATAGTTCAGGTGTCGTTCATTTGAAAATACAAATGATATGGAATGGAAAAAGAGGGAGGGGAGGAATATGATTTGTGGAACGTGGGCGAAAACAACCCCAAGGAGTTTCAGAGAATGTCTCATGTCAATTGAAAAAGAGAAAAAACTGAATCTAGATACACAGACTCTGCAGCAGAAGACAAATTATATGTGAACAGGCATGACATGGCAACATATTGTATAAATAACATTGGGAATGGGAAATAAAATCAATGGAAAGTGAGCTGTGCAGCAGGTAGTAGTTCGGTGTAATATAAACAGATAGAGCAGGGGTTTATATTGTACTCTCAATTCGTCATTTATCACCTACTAGCACACAAAATTTTTAAATAGAAACAAAACCCCCAGCTGAATTTGGACAGCAACTGGAAAATGAATCTATCACAAAAGCCACTTTGTGCTAATAAATTAAACACTAATAATTTAAACCTCTAAGTCTTTTCATATATTTAGCCTTTGGTTCTGGTGTCTCTTTTCATCCTTACATTTTGTTTCAGTCCCTCTAGCTTTTTTCTGTCTGCTGCCTCAAATTTAATCACCAAAATGTGGCCGTTGTACAAGAATTTGATCTAATTTGAGATGTTATTGCTGCAAATAAAGAGAGATGGTTCAGACTCAGAAGGAACAGAGTTCATTTATCACTCGAGTGCTGCTTCTTACGGGTATAAGGCTCAAGGTTTTTTACTCTTACAGTTACTTTTGCAAGAAAATATCCGTTGGTTCCATCTTCTGTCGTAGGAGGATTCTCTGTTTGCCATATGATTTTTGACTACTCTTCAAACAAAACAAGCAATTTCAGGAAAACACTTTAGACTCTGGGATGCTGTGATGGGTGTTATTCACTACTCTTTGTTATTTCACAGACATAAGGTTGAAAAAAGAAAATAATCTGCAAATTAATTCATAATGAAAATAACCATTAGTTGCAGCCCAAATCTGAATTTAAAATCTTTAAGTGAAAGAATCCTAAGATCCCTTGACTTGTGTACGAAGTATCATCAGATCTTCTATAAGTATGTTACTTAGAATATACTGTAAGATCCAGACACACACACATCTCTGATAGATGAAGAACACAGAACGAAGAACATTACAGACTTATTAAGGCACTCCTGTGAAATTTTTAGACTGATTTCCTAAAAGTCGATAAGGTAGGAAAATGAGGGGGGGGGAATTTAAGCTTGTAGATAGTGGCAGTGGATTTCAAAAGAAAGCCCTATAATCAGAGAGAGGCCGATGATAAAAACCATAGTACTTTTTTTTATCACAGTCAGGGAGTCAGATTTTAAGAGCTTTTTAAATGAAGGGAGCACACGGCTTGGTGAGCGTGATGACTAATTTTTAATTAACATTGGATTGCTAGCCAGCAGAGTGGAATTCATTAGGCATTGATTGTTGCCTTAGCTCAGGGTTGGGATTGGATTTGATGCCGTCACCGCAGGCTAGACGTTTAAATCACATTTAAGAAGAATCATGGGGAGGAACAGCCAGATAGATGGAGTGAAAAAGAGCTTTGAAGATGTGCCCCTGTGAATTCAAATGAGCCAAAAAAAGGTAGGCTGGAACTAAGAGTCTCAGAATACTTGTCATTGTGGCAAATTAAATGGTGCAATCGGCAGACTTCACTGCAAAATGGTCTGTCATTTCATTGATTCTTGTTGTAAGGGCAAGTCACAAAGATGAGTGATTAAACAGGCTCTTGAAAGAGGATCTGCACTTCAAGGCGAAATGGAGAGCGGGAGATTAAAATATCACAAAAAAAGGATCCCGCATATTCAACACCACACATTTTATTCCCTCACTGTTACGAAATGATTCTGGTTGTTGTCCAGTGGGTATTTTGTCAAAGTAATATCATTCCCCTCTCATGTTGCCATGTTGTGTAGCTAAAAAATGTCCTTCACAGTATCTCCATATAAACACTGAGAGTGGATCTGCATCTTTAACCACATTAAACACACATGGGTCATAGGTCCATTTGCTCCCACATGCCTTTTTGTGCAATTCAAAAAACTTTCAATCAGTTGAGTTCTGAAAGTGTTTCCTCAAAGACAGAGCTGCTTTGGAAGAAATATTCTTTTTGTTAGACTTAAACTTCTGTGTTTTTCACTGGCTTCACTGGATACAGCATCTCAAGTCTTGTCTTTTGTCAAGTGAGAGCACAGAACAGACTTTGTTTTCTCTGTGAAAGCTTTTGTTCGAGCTTTTTGAATTTCTACACTGCTTTCACTTGTCTTCTTCATGTTACTACACAGAGACACTGCTGTTTTAACATAACATGGGATTTTCCTTTGTTTGTTCTGTGTTGTTTGTGAGGCGGCGCTATTAATTAGCTCTACCAATTAAAAGAAAAGTAGCTAAGTTTCCAGGTTAGTTGTCTGCTGCACTAGCATTAAGTGCAATATTTAAATTAGTAGCTTTGAACAGTTAAAGCCTTGCTAAATAATGAATCCTTTAAAATAGCTAAACCTCCACCTGTCCCCCAAAGTCATTTCTATTAGACAAACCTCAAGGTGTTTCACTAACAAAAGAATAAATACAGCCCACTCAAACTGCGTTAACTAGGTTAACTTCTGTATGTTAGCTACTTAGCTTTGCCTAAGTGACATTTGGCATAAGCTAGCGTTAGTAAGCTAACTTAACATTAGCCATACCAGACACACTTCTTACTATCTTCAAAATGTTACGCTAATCAACAAGCCCAGTTGCATTTCAACATAAAAAAAAAGACGTCAGAAGGGTGGTCTTGTGACACTTACAGTAACTAAAATATAAAACATAGTTTCTTTCTCAACTCAAACTTGGTTAGCTACATTAGCATAACTGACGTTTAGCGTTAAACTAGCTAATACGGTTTTAACCATAACTGACTACTTAACTTTCAACTGAGCCATTTTAAAAAAGAAACTAATGTAAAATAAATAAATAAAAGAAATATGCACAAATATATTATAGCCCCCCACCTTTTTTTTTGACAAACATTTACATGCTCAATAATCAAAAATAATAATCAATCGATAAGAACCAATGAACTTGAAGCCACAGACAGAGAAATTGCATTAACACAATGTTGGTTGATTCAAGGGAATGTTTTAGAAGTCGCCATTAGTATGAACTTCCTACTGTTTAATGAAAAGCGGCCAAATGTCTACTGTTAAATGAACAGTCTCACCTTCTGGGCGTCACACTGTGGGTTGGGGCAGCGGGTGGGCCTGCAGATGGCCATGTCGCCGTAGCAGGTACACTCCTGGCACGACTGCGGCCTCCATGATGTGTTGTTCTGTCGAGACAAAACAACAAGCAGATATAAAACACTACCGAGGGCGCACTTGATTCATCGCTGCAAAAAAACAAAATCACTCTCTTACGCTCCATTATCATATCCTTGCACACCCACATGTCATCTTTATGTTGACAGCTGGGACAAATGATGGTAAACGTATAGGCTGCTTTGTGCATGGTAATGTGACTGATAAAATTTTTTTTACCTGGCTGAAAGGCTGCAGCAGTTTACTTTTCAGGAGGTGTTTAGAAAGAGAAAGTTTTGAGTTTCTCACTTGCTTTAAAATTTGCAGGTAATGAGCAGTAATTAAGTCTCCAATGGGGGGTTTTCTCCTGACATTACTGACACAAAGTTGACTTTATGAGGAGCACTGTACAGTATGCAGTGATCATGCATTATAGATATAGAACAGACATGAAATAACAGCAAAACTGAATTTAGGAAATAAAGGATTTATATAAATTACTGTCATATTCAGGGGATCAGTGCTGTTTCCTGGCATTGCAGCAGTTTTTTTTTATTCCAGGCTCTATCATGTCCATTGTAGCTGAATAAGGTTTTACTGCTCCGGTGTACAAAATGTGAGCACCCCCATAACAAAACCATTTCACACTTTGAACTCTTATCATCCTCTCTACTTAAGGCTGTAAAACACTGAAGGATTTCTGCTGCAGGTGGAGTGAGACTGCTTCGGTGTTGATTAAAAGCCTTGAGCACCATGGCCAACTACACAATGAGATAAAAAAAAAAAAAAAAAAAAAAAAAAAAGGAAAGGCTCGAGAGGCTTCTGCCAGTTGGCTGCACCCTTTAGCATGTCTGCTATTTGTCAATAGCTCATAACATCTAGCTGACAATGTCTTATGGCTAGCTTTAAGCCAAAACTAAATCAATATTCCAGTGCCTGCATATGCTCTGATATATCATCTTACAGTCCATAAATCCGATTTAGGCGGGTGATTAATAACCACCTCATGACTGGAATGTCCACGGCCAGCTGTGCTTAAGGAGTGGACACTTTGTGGCAGGGGTTGACTCGCGGGAAGGGGGCCTTGCTCCATTTAAGATGGTAACTACAGGAGATATCTTAATGGATATCAAACTTTAGCCTCAGGTAACAACCAGACCCCTAATAGTCCCATATATCCTGACACAAGGGGATATAAGAGGGCACACACTAACACACTAATAAGCAGTATATTGTGGCTGGATATATTTCAGGTGTGCTGGCTGTGCACCTTGGGGCTCAAGTTCCTATATACATTTTTTTATTGCTGCACTGCAAAAAAACACCTACATAAAAGTCACTATGTGTGAGATTTAACCATTTTCAACATGGGCAGCTACTAGTGGAATCAAGAAAGACAAACTAAGAATCCAAACTGGGACACTGAGCTGAATGGATTCTGTGTAAAGGCTGTACACATTTTGACCAGGCCTCATTTGTTAAGTTTATTACAACTTGGGTCTTCTTGCACTTTTGACACCATTTCTGTTGGTAATGATACCGATGTACTCATCAAGTTATTTGCTGAGATCTGAGAGCAAAGCAACATCAGTGCATCAAAGTCTGACCGATGAAGAAACATGAGCAGTCAGATGATCAGAGAGGTTGGAAACAAGCAGACACTTAATCCAGATCTAAACTTAATTAAGTCTCCAAACTTTTGGATGTTATGAAAAATCATTTTTGATGCTTGATGATGTGATGCCATTGAATCGCCCTACAAAAAGAGCATCATCATTGCTAAGCTCCACAACAACCAAGACCTGGCTATAATTCTCTGCCTCTGTCATTAAAAAACACCACTTCACGACCAAGGGGGCAGAGTGTCAATATGTCCAGACTAGGGTGAGGAGAGAGGGTGAGAAAGACGCAGACAGATACTGGTGCCAAGTGCACACTACAATTTTCTGCCAATCTCAATGTTGAACACAACTGTGAGGTCATGGTCTTCGACAATCCAAGGTTTTGCCTTTCTGCTACTGACATTATCTGTCAAAGTGACAGCTTTCTTGTTGCACAACCTGACTATTTTTGTAACATTCGGTAAGAATGAACAATGGGATGTTCTTAGTGAAGTAGTTGGACAAAATTATTACGTGTATATGAATGCATGCTTTTATAGGCAATTGTTTGTGTTCATACTTATGGATATGGGCATAAGTATACCCATGTTGTTACTTGGTGTCTTTTTTGTTTAGGTTGGTTTCTTATCTACTGCATATCTAAGTTTAATCTTACCTTGTGAGCTATATGCTGTGTAACTGCTCAGCCGGGCCAGGGGTGAGTTACATTACATTCCTGAAGTTGTAGGGGTTCTGGCAAAGCACACAGAAACGTTTTTGCTTTCGCTTGAAAGCCTTTGCAGCTAATATAATTTTTCTCCAGGAGACTCCTATAGGACCTACTGAACAGAGACGTCTAAGGGCAGTGTGAGTCTCGATAGTCTATCAATCTACCTTTTCTTCCAAAGCTATGGGCGTAGCTCTTCTTATCCATAAGTATATACCGTTTGAATTCAAGTCTCTGACGACTGACCCAGATGGCAGACTCACATTGGGTAGTATTAGCTCAGTCCCATTCACACTTTTAAATGTATATGCTTTTAACTATGATTGCCTTGATTTACTTTGCAGTTTTTAATTTCATAACAAACCATTTCTCCAATAATGTAATTTTGCTGGGATTTCAACTGTTACCTGGCTCTGCTGACAAATCAATCATCCATTAAATCACCCACAGTCTTAAAATCTGTACCTGTATTAAACAACTTGATAAATTCAGTGAATGATGTATGAAAACACTAACACCCTTAGATAGAGAATATCCATTCTTCTCCTCTGTTCATCGCATCTATAACTGGATGGATCACTTGGTTTTGGACTCCAGGCTCACATCCAATGTGCTACAGTCAACAGATTATAACAGATTGATCTCTGATCACATCCCTCTCTGTGTGACTGTGTGGAGATTCAACCCTTTGCTGCTCTCAGATCAAACCTTTCACAAGCTATTAAAAACCGAAATAAAAATCATCTTTTTAAAGACTTTATGTTCCATAACCATGCCCTGAGAGCCATGAGAGCACACACAGATACCTTCCACATTTAGGCAGAAATGGGTCTGTCAATCACAAAAGATTTTTAAAAGATAAATTCCTCTACGGAAAGGTTGAGAAACTTTCTAAGAAAATGTTTGGCTCACTCTGACATCTTACCGAGGTATCAACTTACTAAGTACAAACTATGCAACTATACTTAAATACTGCAATCTCTGAACTAGTACTGAACCATTAGTTTGTATTTCCTTGAAAATGAGAACTAAACATAATTATAAACATAATTTTCAAAATCAGTTACCTTGGTAATCAAGTTAAGGTACATGAGAAAGTCATGCAATGAGCATGCAGTAAAACGTGGGAGTAGCTATAGGTCATGTTGAAAGACAGTGAGAGAGGAGAACACCACAGAATGAAAATTTAATTAGGGTAGGCAGCTGAGGGGAATTGCACTCCCGGAGAGAGCATGTGAGTTGGTATGTTCCCTACAATGTGGTTTGAGCTTCTCATGTATATGTGTGTTTAATTGTGAGTTTGTGGGTGTGCACAGCTGTGGCCAGATGTGTAATGAGTTTTATTTAAGGGCAAACGTGTCATGGGCAATCTCAGTGCAAAACATTTATGTTCCAGCTCAGGGAGAATGAGGAGGAGCGACCTTCAGAAGTAACAACAATGTGGGTGTCAACCGAGCGCTGCAGTTTTCCCAAGTAGGCCTTCGCCCCCTGTGACAGAAGCCATTAAACACATGCAGCCTGAGATGCACAACACTGACAAGGACTGAATCTCTCAAACAAAACAAAGCAGATGCACAGACAGGTTGTGGATGAGATACAAATTAACTTCTTTCACTGTTGACATTCCTTTTCAAATTTTCCCTTATCAGAAAAAAGGTTGGGTTTTTTTTACACTGTTGGCACTGGATGGAATATATTTCATATCAAATCATGAAGTCATATGTTTTTTTGACTGCACCATTAAAAATAATAGAAAAATAAACATAAATGTTTGTCACATTTCTGTTGTTTTTTAAAAATATTTTAACATGGGTTTATGAAGATAGGAGCACAATAAGTCATGTAAGAGCTCAAAATTCAAAAGGTTCTCAGGGGTCTTATCCCAGTGGCAATCAAAGGGAATCCAGGAGGATTCCTTGAGGAACTCCATAAAGAAGCTGTATAGGGGAAAACAAAATCTGTCTATCTAGTCTTGCAGTGGAGTTGCACATGTTATTGAAGTGCTTAGTCAGCTTCTTTTCCATACTATTCATTGCAAGAACGACAGCTACATACCTCAGCATTCATAGCTTATAAGAATTTGCAATGTGCATCCCTAGATGTGCTGTTGTACTATTTGAATAAGTCAATCTGAACTGTTGTGTGATGTCAAAACAACAACAAAAACACAAGTATTTCATACAAGGTCTGAATCTGAGAATGGGCCAGCAATAGATCAGAGCAGAAATTCATAAATATTGCTTAAATTATGTTAATGGACACCAAACAGCCTGTTTACATGGAGCTCACTGGACAATATGGAAACAAAATACCTTTTGGTCAAACCAAAAATAGCTGATGGGGAAAAAGTCACCAATGTGCCAGTCCCAAAATATATACATACAATCCCCTTAACATACATTAAAGCACAATATCAATTTAAAGGTGAACGCACAAAAAGCCAAAGAAAAGTTGCAAAAGGGTCAAAGATGCATATTCCTTCCAGGTAGACAAGATGAAGATGCTTCGGCTTGAGCAGAAAATGTTTTGACGTGTGTAAAGCGAAGGCCCAGAGGGACTTCCAGCACAGGTACAGGAGATCACCGTGACAGCTGTCTCACTCATGGGGATGGAGATGAACATGTGCTGTGTTCAAACACACAATGCATCCATCCATTTAGTGTGACCAACAACAACTCCAAATTTGTCCAATTTGAGAGTAATGTGCAGATTATCTGAACGCACAGTCATGTTTCTTCTGCAAACATTTAACACAAGGGCAGTTCTTCACTCTGCTTTTCTGTTTTTGCAGTTATTAAAATGTACAAACAAGATGTTTCAATACAAGAAAAAGCTATCTGGCTGAAAGGCAAAACCAGATTCATTGCGACAGGCACTCAGAGTTGCACCCCTCTGTGCTCTCTCTCTTTCTCTCAAGTAATGTGTTCTGACTGCAAAGAGCAATTCACAGGACAGGGTGAGATCAGTTTGTCATGCTCAGTATACCAATCCCTCTCAGTCTCTGTTTGCATTAAATAAAAGGCCAGGGATACCTGCCCCTGGCCTTTTCTGAACTTTAAGCACAAAAGTATCTTCCACACAGTCATTGTGAAAGGGCCAGCGTGACATCCACACCATAAAACTTTCAGCTTGCATCCTCCTCGCCAACCAATCTCACTACAAGTCGGTGATGCTCCCAATGTGGTGACAATTTTTGCTTTATCAGATAGCTCTCTGACAGATTGCCCTAAGAGGGGGAAAGAGGTTCAAAGCAAACTTATAAATGAAAAATCCTTCTGATTGGACCAGAACAGTTCAACTCCAGGCTACTCAGTAATTCTTTTCTTTAGAAAAGTGGTATAAAACTGTATCAAAAATCTATTGAAGTGAAGAGTTTAGAAAGTTTTTTTAAGTAGTACAAAAAAGGAAAAAAGATATTGAATTACAAGAGAGGAGGGGGAGAAATACAAGCACTGGATGAATACAAGGTTAGGAGATAAAGGTCCATTTGTCTATTGAGCACTGAGATGTGATATTTCTTGAAATTTTACTGGAGAATACAAAAAAACAGAGCTGGAGAACTTTAATCATTTTCAATAACAGAGAGAGGCATTCCTGTTTTTCACAGATTAAGAAACCTTATTGTAGATGAAAACTAATGAATTTTCTGAACACTGGACTAGAAGACAGGAATCATGAGGTTTTCACTTTTTTTTTTTACAAACTAGAAATAAATTCTAATTTGCCCTAAACATAACTGCTCCTTTCGCATTAAACCATTGATATGAGTTAAAGTGTGTGTTGCACTGAATACAGCTTGTGTATGTGTGTGTGCTTAGGTGTGTTAGATGATATGAATGACTCGTGTGTATTTGTTGTTCAAAACAAGAACACTATATTTAATGACTTAAATTCGGTAAAGAGGTCATCAGGGTTAATAATAAGCCTATGTGCATGCAGGTATGCCCTCATACATAAGTTTCCTATTATGGCTCTGTGGCTGCCATTCATGTCAGTAAGTGTTTCTTAATACAGTTGTGTAAAATTAGCACAGCAGCTAACAGTATAGGTGACTTTAGCCCTGACCGGCCTGAGCACCATAGCTCACAGAGTCCATTTCAGCCAAGGTCTCAGGGGGATCGAGGAGGTTGCACTCAATTCCAAATCCCTGTCCTGTTTGCCTCCTGAACAGAGCACAAGCGGAATGGGATTGACCCCAGGTTGCTGTAAACATGGACCTCTTAAAGTGGTCGGGGCAGGGGAGCAAAGATTTCCCACGAAAGCCTGGACTCTGGGCTATTACCTGACCAACCCCCTCCTGTTCTGACAAGTCGAGTCTGAGCCAGGGGAGCTATGCAGCAGACAGCAGCGTGAATGGTATTGGCCCTCCTCCCAATGAGATTGTCCCCAACAGGGACCCATACCTGGGATTCCTTGATTAAATGTCTAAGGAGTTGAGGGCTTATTTCATTCCCCCCTGGAGAAAAATATCTGCCTCAGATTTGATTTAGGAGTGAACTGGCTCAGCCAACATGGCTGCACGTCTCCAGTTTCATAAAGAAAGAAATAGATCCATAACTTTCACACAGAGTACTTCCTCATCGAGGATGTTATATAGGGCAGAGCTAAGTTTGGTTTTTGCACTCTTGGCTTTTAGCTGGTAGGTTGTCAGTTTGAATCTCACACAAACTGTATTATGTGAATGGAAATAGTGAATAAAGACAGTGTCTTTCTGAGCTGAGCTGCAGCCACTGGTTGTGCACCAAATGTTCAAAAGCTAATCAAAAGTCAAATTGTTTGTGTGGTATATAAATATCTTGGAAATATTTTATGAAGAGGATTACCAAAATGTACACACACCATGAAATGAAAATAAATTTGTTCTAGCTGTATGACACTGTGCATCAAAAAAAAAAACACTATAAAGCAGATGCTCACTTGAAGTAGGATGCCAAGTAATGGTTTAAGTGGGTATTAAAACATGATAGAACTGCAACTAATGACTTTTTTTATTGTCAATTAATCATTTAGCCTGTTAAATGTATAATAAAAAAAATCCTGATGCTAATGCAGGTGTCTTTAAAGTGCTTATTTCGTCCGAAAACAACAGTCCAAAAGCCAAACATTTTCAGTTTATGATGATATAAAACAGAGAAAAGATGCAAATCCTGATATTTGAGTAACTTGAACAATGATTTAACATTTTTGTTAAATAAATTACTTAAAGGAGCAACCCACTAAACATTTCAGTAGTCCAACTGGTACCTTCAAGTTCTGGAGGATATTCAGCATTTCCCAGTTTCCCAGTTTTTGTTATAATTTTCCCAGCAACAGAACTCTCTTCAGTTTGACAACCTGAGTGTCAAACCTTGGTCTATCATGCACTTGAGTTCTTATTTCCAATCAGTTTGTCTTTAAAATAGTCAAATGTGCCCAATATGTTTAGCCAGAGCCCAAATGCCTTCAAATGTCCTGTTTTGATCAAGAAAAGCAGCAAATTTTAAATATTTAAAAGGCTGGAACCAACAAATGTTTGGAAGCTTTGATTAAAATATGAATTTAATCCATATCAAAATAGTTGCTTAAAACATCAGACTGGTGTTTTAATGACCTTCTCTCATCACACTGTACACTAACTTGTTAACATCAAGCAGAGGGAGCACAGGGGACCCTGCGTTCTGTGTTCATATTCTCATCAGTTAACTGGGATGTTAAGTGATGGAAAAATTGCAGCTTTACCCTCCATCACTTTGTTCATCAGCCAACATCAGAGGACTGGGGTCACACTGGGAGGCCCCCAGTGAGGAGTGTGTCCTCCTGCATGAAAATCAAGCAGGATGAGACTGAAAAACAACTTGCATCGTCGAGTCAATTCTCCCTGGATAAATAAAGAAAGACTGGAGGACTGGGTTTGCCCCTACACTGGTTTAAGTAGCAGATTCAATTAAAATCCAATCATGAACAAAAGGCTGAGTCAAACATTAACAGGCCTCAGTTTTGTGGAGCTGTCACTTACACTAGTTGGACTCTCCGATTCAAGACCTGGGGAGGGGTGAAGAGAGGCAGCCTGCCAGGCTAGCAGAACGTAATTGGGCTAAAATTGGCCCAGGAGCTGATAGAAACTAAAGCTATTACTGAGGCAAATTCAATCTGGGGACGTGATGGCTTACAGCGGCCAAACGGCCCTTCTGCCGACTGAGAGGCCTCAGACGACTGCAGCAACACTTGAACTTCTCCTTGAGGGAAGCCTGGTTCTGTCAACACAGCATATACTTACAGCTGATCAACCTGACCACATCGAGGTATTCCACATCTGCGTGCGATTCAGCAACGTAAAACTAGGCCGATAAGGCAATACATACTAATAGGAGATTAAGTTGACCCCAGATCAAAATCATTAAAAGTTGACAAATTGACTTTGACAGCAAGAAAATTAAGATTTTGTTCAGCATTACTTTATTTCTCTGATAACAGAAAGTCTGTCACACAAATCATGTTCAAAATACAAAGAAATATAAAAACTAGGATTTTTATATTATATTTTATTACATTATGTTAAATATTATATTATATTTAACAACATATAAACTGCAAAAAGGGAAGCCTGGTAGATCTGCTCTAATTGGGTGAAGAGATGCTAGTTTTTTTCCTGAGTGCGCGCCAGATGGATAATTGTGTTCATTTTGGGTCACATATACATGGTCACATTAAGTTAAGTGGAAAATTTCATGCTTGATCTTGGAAACAGTTTGACAAAACAATCCAAACTCAAAGGTCACTTACTAACAATCAGTTCTGATTGACTGAAAACAGAACTTTAGAAACTTTTCTGCTTAAGTCTGTAAAAGAGTACAATAGGTTATTAAGCATCAAAAAAGTTGTGAGAACCACCAGTTCAAAGGATGCCTGAGGAAAGTCGGGCGTTTGATGTTTGCTTGATAACAAAAAGCAGCTCAGCTCATCTGAGCAGCACACAGAGGAAGCACTGCACCACTTCCTGTTTTCTTTTTTTGGGAAATGAAAAGAGCGGACCAATAACAAGTTGGGACTTCAAATGCCCATCCACTCCTCCTCATTATCGCTGCCTGCTCGCGAGCTGCGTCCTCATCATTCTGGATCTTCAATAAAAGCACAGGGAGTGTTAGCATTTCCGTTTTTCGAGGGCAACAGCTGTGTCGCTCCTGTTTTGCCTAATAACTCCCTGCCAAAATGAATTCAAATGTATTCATTTGCTGCCGTTTAATTGCTTTACTCCACCACTTCCTTCAATGCCAGCCGAGTGATTATATGCTAATTTCTTGCAAGGCAAGCTGTGAAAACAAGCAAAGTTATAGTGCTGCCCATCTAAAGGACACCTAAAACTGTCACGGCCTCTGCCAAAAGGCCTGATTTAACCGGAAGCTCTGGCAAATATTCAAGGCAGTCACAAAGAGGACGGAGATGACATTGGCTCCACAATGGTCTAATCATGAATTTCCATGGCTGTCTTGTGTGTTATCCATCATCTGACCACCAATACAAGCTATTTAGCAGCTGAGGAATCTGCATGTAAAGCAGGAGACTGTGCACTCTGCCACAGGGTTAGGATTGTTATGCTAATTACCACACAGTTTTATCTGGGGGAAAGACTGAGTTTAAAAGTTGTGACTTAGCTCATTGATTCAACTCCCCCCCCCCCCACGCCTGTGGTCCAATTAGAGGACCTGCTGGTGAGACATGACAAATGACTGGCTGATCGTTGGCCTCCCACAACCCATAAATCCAGCTGTCTGCTCTCGCCCTGCCATAGCTGCATTCGCTCCCGCGGCCAAATATCAGCATCAAGCACGTAATGGGTTATGGATCATCAAACAGATGGCCCGAAAAAGTCAGGGTCCAGCACAAAGAGAGGAGCTTATGACTGAAGTCACAGTGAGGGTGAGGATAGGAAAAAGAAAATATTGTTTTGTGAGACAGAGTTGCTTCATAAATACATTTAAGGAATGTATCAGTGTAGACCACTGAAGAGATGATTAGATGTAATAAAAGCATTTGCTTGATAGCAAAGAATAGTCCCATCAAGCCATTTTTACATGACGGCGTGATGCAGCAGGAGCCAAAGTAAAATAACTTTGGGCCGTTCTGCTTGGATTATTCCAGTCTGCAGTAACAGTCGCTGACCCATTTAGGAGGGTCAGGAATAGAAATGCACAGTCACAGCTCGCCGGTTAATATCTTTCAACTTTCAAGACAACAAGCAGAAAAAGTATGTAAAGAAAGCAAGCACAGAAGAATGTAATTTCACATCACGTCATGAACAAAGTCAGAGACTGGCAGAAGAGGGTTTATGACAAGGACAGGTGTGATATAAAGGCGAGGCTTTTTTCCTGTGTGGCTCTGCGACGACAGGCACACAAACACAAGCGTTTCACATTCCCATTAAAAGGAAATCCACGCCACAAGTCCAGTGAAAAGTTTTAAGGCTGCTCTGACAGTTTGTGCTGCACCTCAGATTTAAATTCAACACTGGAAGGACAAAAATGCAAGAAACTATTTTCCGTGAGTCAAAGAAATCTCACGGGGATTCAGCGTGAGGAGCCCAAATGAAAAGTGAAAAAAAAATTACAGTGACAGAGACGCAGGTGAACAGAAAGCACAGAAAGTAAATCACAGACTGTATTTCCTCTCGCAGGCCCGCGGTGATACATAATGCATGCTGCCGGCATTCAATCTGTGAAGCTTGTTTCTTTTGATTGTACGACTTTTGAAGGAGCTGAGTCATTCATTATCCAGTTTACAGGTTCCTCACATCTGACAAAACTCATTTGCATTCAATCAAAAAGATTCCGCGTCGAAGCCACGTTACGTAATTCCAAATCTGTTTGACAAATCTATCTCATTTGTTCCTGTTTTGTTGCTCCTGCCAGCCCGCAGCGTTCGACCGGCTCTCGCTCCGCAGACACGTCGCCGTCCCACCAGCTCGCATGTTTCACCTCCTAATGCCGAGCGTCTTGGCAGGCAACAGTCTACCCCTCTGAGAGAAGAACGACAGCTTTTAGGCTAACAAAACAAAAGGTGAATAATTCATGCACGGAGACGGCTTTGTGAGCAAGCCTTTGAAGTCGCTCTTTTATTCTTTAATCTGTCGTATATTCCTGAATACGAGGAAGAGGATGCATTAAAAGGTGAGTTGTACTGCATGGATTCACCTGCAGGTCACATCCATGTGCACATGCTTTATTAATAATGCATCGGCTCTGCACTCTTGGCATGATGAAAGTCATGTTAGGCTACAACACGACCAGAGATTTGAGGCTGTGCAAGTTCCTAAATCACTATTTTCCACCTTGGAGAAATGTAGAAAATGCAACATGAGTTAAAAATTAACGACAAAGTGATTTCTGACCCAATTTGATGCCTCTTATTTCTTGCGGGGAGCTTATGAATCTGTAACTAAATGTTAATTTGGGGCAGCTGTGAGCAGAGCTGGAGCAACACAACTGCAATCCTCGTCGCAGAAATACCAGCTGGGTAACGTTTCACGAAACCGCTCCTGTAACTTCAGAGCCATCAGACAGAAGAAAAGGGGAAAGGTCGGAGGATGTCCTGTTGGCAGGATTGCTGGCTGGCGCTCAGTCTTACATTCATGCTGGCTACTAACCAGGGTCATGTTGCACATTCCCAGCCAAGGTTTTAACTTTAAACACCGACCGCACTGAGCTAAATCAGCTGCTTTTTACAGTTAAATGTTGAGCCAGCATGATTAGCCATTGTCATTTTCTTGCATAATTTCTCAGCATTAAACATAACTTTGACATAAAAAACCTTTTGTCTTGTCCACTGCTCGTGTTTGGACATGAAATCTGCAACATGGGAGAGCTCAGCTGTTCTCTCTGAGAGGGCTTTTTGGCTTTCACGCTAATGTTCTGATGTGATATTCCAAATAAAGCCACAATGCACGCATCATTTTAGAGATCAGCAAGCGAGACACATGCACCCCACTGAGCTGTCTTGTTATCTTTTTCTGAGAGTGGAGAGGGAGCAGCAATTTCAGCGTTGGACCAATATCAGTAATGAATTCTTGTAGTTACAATCAAACTGTTTTATTTACAACTGAGCCGTGTAGAAAAATAGGCAGATTGCTGAAATGAGTTTTTCAGAAAAATCTGAAGTCAAAACCTCTATTAAGAGCTGAATCTGCCATGGAAAAACATGACTGACTTTGTACTTGTCGAGACAGTTTGGTGGTTTTCATATTGTTCTCACGGTTCTTCCATATTGGCTTAACCCCTCATAGGGCACTCATTGAAACACTTTGAAATTCTAATATTTAACCTTAGAGTGTTATTGGGGGACATAAGAAAACTTTATTTCTATTGTAAAAAATTTCGCAATTTTTCACTTTTGTATATGGTGCGGAAATTACCAAGGGTTTAACATTTAGCTGCTATGTTCTGAGAGCTGGACTCAACAGAGAATTCTTGAAGGCTAGTAGGGGTCTTTTTTTTGCATGGAGTTTGCGCTTCATGTTTTTTTTTTTTTTTCTATAGCACACTCTAGATCATGTAGAGCTATCAATATATATGTATATATATATATGACATCTGACACACTATCACATGCCTCCAAAATTCAGACACAAACAGGTCAAATCGTCTCGCTGTGCCACTGTCTTGTGTCACTCACCTTAATCTAGAGCCCTATAGATGTACTCTGACATCGCCCTGCCACAGAACGAATAGAAGCATGACCTGAGGACGCACATGTCCCACCTTCCCTGCTCACAACAAGCTGTGTGAGCAGTGGACTCAACGGTGTGTGTAATGTGCTTTTAAGCGCTCACTTTGGACAAAATCCTGTCTCACAGCTAAGCAGACACCAGTCTGCACCTTGTACGTCCTGGCAGGTTGTAAACATTGCTAAACTTCCTTTCTCAGGGTCTTAACATGCAGCAGTAGGTTGGCGAGCAGCAGTTTTGTGTAGAAATATGATGCAGCCAGTTCAAGAAGTAGCAGATGATAAAAAAACTAAATCTAAAGCTTGTAACAGAAGCGCAGGAAGTATGCGCATCACTCTTTATGGGTGTGAAACGACTAGACGGATCAGCCACCCATCAAACACACACACACACACACACACACACACACACAGATGAGGATGTATAGATTACCAGAGGGGCAGCTCCCTGACAGCTTTAGTGGCCAAAGGCAACCTGACACAGGAAACAAGGCGTACTGCTGCGTGAATGAGAAGAGGAGCAGCTGTGTGTGTGTATGCGTGTGTGTGTGTGTGTGTGTGTGTGTGTGTGTGTGTGTGTGTGTGTGTGTGTGTGTGTGTGTGTGTGTCTGTGCATTCATCTAGTTAAGCGCAGGCCCTGCCCTCTGAGCTACACAACAAAAATAACATATGCCATTTGAAAGAAGTGTGTGAGTGTGCACAGAGCTGGAGAAGGCAATTAGAGCAGAGTTAAGCAAGGGTGGCAAACACACACCTTAAACCCACTAGCTGTGAAGTTGCAGGGAACATAAGCACACACACACTCACCAACGTTTCTTGTGGGTCAGTAAACCCACACCGAGATGAAAGTACACAGCACTCAGACCTAAAACACACTCTCTCTGCCTCTCACCCTTTGATGTTTTGCTTTACTGTACATCTTGATCTATTAGCCATCACTGTCTCTATTTATCTTTATGGATGTAACATCAGGGACATCTGTTCAATGTTAATGTAATACAGTCTATTACCAAGAAGCCATGATTTTAGATGAAACAGTCCTCCATGTTTTTCACATATACGATGTAATGTACTGCTTCATCCCATGAAAAAACCCGAACCCTTCTCTGAATTCATCTTTCCAAAGCTTGTGTTGTGTTGATTCAACCCAGTCATCACGTCTGAGGTTGTTGTGATATGGATTATAACTTAACACAGTGTAAGTGATTTCATATTAGAAAGTTATATTGTACATTTTCTGCCACAGAATTTGTCAGTGCCAACTGACAAATTAAACATACTGTATGAAAATAGTTTGTATATACTGCCAAAATTTATGTGGCAGTGTTTTCTGCTTCCAGCTGTTTGTTTCAGTTAAACATTCTGCAACAACAACAATGGCATTTCTCTTCTCGGGTCAGTTTACATTCTGACAGAGGAGGGCTGCACAAAAGTGAAAAGGGCAACACAACTAACAAGCTATGATAGCTTCTTCAATATATTGATGGTTTTACTTGTCAACAGTGTGAGGGTTGAACAGGGTCAAAGGTCACCATATTTGACGTTGATGTGAAGAGAAAATTCCATTTAAATTGCCATGAAATTTTTCTACGTGCTCATCTCACTTGACTTTTATTTTATTAATTAATTTTTATCTCCTGTCTGAATCTTGTTCATGCTTATCATTTACGCTTGTTCTCATTTAAAGACATCTCCAACTTAAACAGGAAGTGTTTAGCTCAGTGCACAGAAGAGATTCCCTTTAATGTTCACCGCTGTGCACAGACATATTTTCCTCAATCCAATTCCCTCACTACAGTGATTGATGGGGAGCTCGAGCTCTTCCTCCAGTTACTGGGGTGAGAAAGAGAGACGTACAAACAGAGAGAGTGAGAGAGAGGGCAAGAGTCTTCACAGGAAACCACTAAGAGGATTAACTACATATGCTTGGTATTACCACATTACCATACATTTCACTTTTCAAACCACAAAACAGCCTGCACTGAGGGATGTCTCTGTGTGTGTGTGTGCAGTTGCTGACTGGGAGGGCTTAACCATTCACTGAAGTCAATTTTGCCAAACTCCCCACAAACACACTCACACACCCTGGTTTTCGTCCTGTCTGTGTCCTATTAGTGTCTTGATTAGGATAAGTGGAGCACAGCTACTGTTAAAGAAGCTAAATGAGCCAAAGTGTGCATGTATTGATGTATGTGTATTGTGTGTGTGTGTGTGTGTGTGTGTGTGTGTGTGTGTTTGTGTATAATCCAATCTCACTTCTCCCTGCTCTATAATTGGGTTTTGTGCTCAGCAGCTCAGACCCAGGCAGGATCTTCCTTTAGGGGAGGTTTTGTCTACTTTTTTTTTTTTTTTTTGTGTGGAGGGGGGGGGGGGGGGGGCGGTCTTAGCACACTGCAGAATCCCATACACACCCCCTGCCTGTGTTTCTCACAAACAAACACTCAGACCTTAACACACACACACGGGCTCTCCAAACACCCCCTGCCAACACAGACAAGATACGTACTTCTGCAGTTTGTACGAGACGCGATGTTACAAGCACCAAGCTGTGTACTGGTGTTAACAGGAGAGCTGACTGTGCTTGTGTGTGTGAGTGTGTGTGATATAGCTTGGGCCCTGGGGTGATTGATAAACCAAGTTATCACTGCTGAACATTTCCAGTATTTTTCTGCCAGGGATATCCAAACCCTGAAACACTTGTTTTGTCACTTAGGGAGAAGATTGCTTTGACACAGTCTTTCTTTGGTGACCTCCCGTTGAACTACAACATGAGGCTGCAACCTTACAGTACCTCTAACCTTGACCTAACTTTGACCTGAACCTAATCCTAATTTTAACTCTTAAACCAAGTGTTCAACAGTAAAATTTAATGATTAACCTTACGGGATCATCTTTCTGTCCCAACTATGTGACTGTGTCAATAGATCGTTTTCTCACATGTTCTGGGGCTTTCAGCCATATCACATGGTCTTCATCTTCACTTAGCTGAGTGATATAAAGACATTTTTCATGATTCTTTGCACTTCTCTGGCCTTTTGTTAATGTTGGCTTAAAAGTTTACCTCAAACAAGTTGAATGCTAATTGACAAATTGATTAATCAACTACTTGTTTCAGCACTACACAAAATTAATGGCTGTTTTGGGCTCATAGTATTTTTGTTCAGAATATGAAAAAATTAAACAAAAAAACAGGTGAGAACATCCATACGTGCTAATTGAAAGTGAGTAGGTTTACCCCATTTGTCTACTTGAAATTCAAATCTCAATTTGTACAATGGTGGGAGCATTTTTTTCCATGAGTGTATTTGAAAAAATAAAACCATTTCCTAAACATGAACTCTTTCACCGCATCATCTCCAGACATCTGGACTTCAAAGTTCAAGCAGTTCACTGTCAGCGGGTGGCACCATCGTGTCGAGTTGCCTCATAGAGATTTAATGATCACAACTCAAGTGATCAAATCATTAATTCATGCTTTCACTGCAGGAGCATTTGCATCAGTAGCTGCGGTCACATTCACTGACTCCATCAGGACTGCGCTTCGACGACTCAGCCTGTTCCTGACATCGCGGCCTAAAACAGCAGACGCCAACTGTCCAACCAATGTCGCAGAATAATTCAAGAGGACAAAAATCTGATAAATGGAGCAGGATAATGTACTTTCTATAAATATAACTGGAAAGTGAAAAGTAATTTTCCTGTCCTGCTTTTGACAAAAAAATCAACCAAATAACAGGATGTCAGAACATGGTATGCTTCACTTTCATGACTCTTGCAAACTCTCTCTGCAAACTTCAAAAACTGATGAGTGAAAAAGATTGACACATGCAGCTAATAATGATGAATTAGTGAATATATCTCTTAACATTTCTAAATTATCCTAAAAAGCCGATGATTTCAACACACCACAGTTGAAATATCAATGTTACTGTCAGTTAATCTATCACATTCTCTCCAAACTGCATCAATTTAATGAACAAAAACACCTATTTTTGAAACACCTCGTGTTAATGGAGACATTCTTCACCTGCAAAATGACACTGGCAAACGTGTCAGAACCCAAACAGTCACCCAAAAATCGTTTTCTTGTCATATGAAGAGGCAATGAAGTAGAGAGATACAATCATCTTTAATGTTTTTTTTTTTCACTTCCATCCTTCTCTCACTTTATTGACTTTGCTCTCCAAGCTGCTCTGCTGTGCCTCACTGCTGTAATGACCCAGTCTGCCCTCCGGGATCAATAAAGTTCATCTGATCTGATATCATCTTCTCGTCTTATCTTGTCCTGCTTCATTTCAAACAAAGACCTTGTATCTATCTAAAAGTATCTACAAAAAGCCCTGATTTTGTTCAAAGAGTTTTTCTGGTTTAGATTGTTCTCTATATTGAAAACTATTCAACTATTTCAGCATCTTCTTTTGAACAACAAATCTTCATCCTTCTCTTGTTCACTCAAACCTTTTCTGCATCAGGCCTTTTTTTTTCAGTTTTTCATTTCCCAAACTTATTTCTCAATCCTTATTTTTCATGTCTGGTTGTTTCTAAGCACAGGTCTTCTGTGACTGCTTGCTATTCTTATTTTTCTCTTCTTTTGGGTCGACTCTTTGTTCTTTTGGAAAGTTCGTTTTTTCCCCCCATAAGACTCCCATGGTTTCTTTGAATTGATGGAACTGGAAGTTGTATTTCTTTCTTTCTCAGCTGGCATCATTTGCATGTGTAAATGAACTAAACCAAAAAGATCAGATCAAAGACATCAGATTTTCCACCTCTTTTCTTGTCTTTTCTTTTCTCCTAAAACTTTCAGGTTTATATTGAATTTTATTAATAATTTCCCTCAGAGAGTACAAGTAAAAGCACGTGGGCAAAAAAACATGTGACTCAGTGCTGAACACACACTCCTGTGTTTCAGTGTCCACTCCCATGTTTTTGCTGCAAATTTAATACACAGCCATTTGCACTGATATCTAGCTGTCAGAATAAAAAGATGAAAGATGCATGGATTTATTAGCGCGTGATGACACATAAAGCAGCTTGTTTTATTCATCCCCACAGGCTGAGAAAAGGTGGAGCTCGCTGTGAAAAGTAGGACTTTCGCAGCGTCGATCCCAGACACTGCGCTCAGCCGTCTCCCTGCAAGCCTTTTAAGTCACAACAACTGGCTCCACGAGTCTTTATGGAGGGAAGCCGGCCAACAAACTGTGCTGTGTTGAATGACTGAGCTGAGATGCGAGAGCCAAGAAGTAGTCTGCCGTGCACTTTCTCTCCCCCCAGTGAGCACAGTGCCGGGGTAATTATTTGGCAGAAGACATCGTGAAACAGATCTGACAGCTGCAATTATGACGAGGACCGGGCATGACTGCTGTGCCGGCCCAGTCATTTCTCTACCGTCGCAAGGCTGTTATGCCACTATGGATGTGGGTGGACTGGGAGGGGATCGGGATGCAGATGATTCCAGACTGGTCCTTACCCCGAGAGCGATGACGAAGATAACTTGAAATATGAAATTCACAGATTCTCAATGAGGGGTCTGGTATTAAAAGACTATATCTTCTGTGCATGCATTAGAAAAGAAATCTTTCTCTGGATCAATTCTTTTAAGATAAGATTAAGATAATTCTTTATTGATCCCCCAAAGGGGATATTCGGGTGTTGAAGCAGCACAAGCAAACAATCAGGTAGAAGTATAAAGTATAAAAAACTATATTTAAAAAAAAAAGGTATATACAAGGTATATACAACTTAGTATATAAGTAACAACTAAGTGCAAGTGGAACCTAAAGTGGCTTAGTGAAGATAACAACCAATATGCCCACATTTATAAGTTTGTTAGAAAATGTCTGAAGGAGAATATCAATATTGCAGATGGTGGGATCTTTTGTGTGACCCTTGCCCCCTGGACTGCAGGTGCAAGTGCAAGACCTGACATTCCCGCAGAAATGGCATTGGTGTAGGTGAAAAGGTGAAGACCCTCTGGTTGTCCCATAGAAAAAGATTCGGAGTGGACATCTCATTGTGCAGTACCTCAGCTGAAAGGCCTTCACCTTTAGACCCCACCACTGCAGGTGCAAACACAAGTTATTTCCATTTATATTTGTGCTACTGTTTATTTCTCAGTTCCCTCAAAACTCCCCGATGCTTTGCTCAAACAGTAACTTATTTTCTGCCTTGGAGCAGCAGCTTTGCCTCCAGAAACAATTTCAGCTCTGAAGTCTTACCGTAGGTGTTTCACTGGCACTCGGTTGCTCTCAGAGGAACCACTGGTGAACTCTGAGATCATCTTTTGGCTGGAAACACTCCTCTCTATTATGCAAGATAAATATTTACTACAGTTTAAAGCTTTGCAGAATTGGTGGTGATGTATAAACAGTCAAATTTAAATGAATTCAAAATTTGGATTCTAAAAACACAAACATTTTATTGACCTGCAGAGAACCTTAGCTCTAGCTAAATACACCTACATGTGTATCTACCTCTGGGAGTGTCAGTGTGTGTGAGAAAGAGTGTGTACAAGCATCAGCCCTTCCTGTGGAAAGCAGATAAATCTTTACACCAGGGTTAGAAATGATTGACATGTGGCCTTCCTGTTTACCAGCCCCAAAAGACTTGTAGAGGAAATCAAGTGTCTGCATCAGTCCAACCACCTTTAAGGTCACTGCCTCTAATCAATACACCTCAGAGAGCAATTTGCAGTCGTCACCTGTCAAGTGAGCACAGCAACTGGCCTGCAGGGCAAATCAGCCAGTGAAGGCAACATGACTTTACATTAAAGGTGCAAAATGAAAGAACTGTCCACCTGTCGAAGGTAACTGCTAAACTATACAGTTTATCACCAAAGTAGTATAAACATACACAAACTTAGAATCCCCTTATCCTTTGAGTGTAACGCTCCACGTTTGCATTAATCTGCAAGTTTAGTGGACAGCTGGACATATAGCTCATATTTATTTGAAAAATCCAAATCAATAAATCATTGAAAGAGCTTTTAAAATTAAAAAAAAATAAGGGCACAGGTTCTTTTGTAAATTCAAAGAGAAATGATATCGGACTGTCAGCTGAAGAAGTGATTGCCTCCATTTACATCTTAGGCTTGATGAAGAAAGCCATGATGAACTAATGGTCAGAAGCACAGCTGCTACTTGGTTGGTGTCCTTCTCCCATCAGCTTCGTCCAGGTGAAACAGCAAGTCGACGCAACACCCACACTGTAAGTTCATCCTTAACATGCAACTCCTGAGCAACAAAGAGAATCAGAGAACAGAGAGGTCACACAAGCCCGTCTCTGTCTCTGGGATTCTTTCCATGAATCTTTAACTCCACCTGTAAATGTCAGTGAACTCTGGATATTCTTAGCAGCAGCGGCATTTTATTCCACTCCATGTAACTGCAACATACAAGAAACAAGGTTGACCATGGAGAGAATGCTTGAATTTGCAACCGACGTCACACAATGCGACACATTTTCGGTCTGCACTCAGAGTCAAGTCAAGTTTTTGTTTTTAAAATAGTAATAGAAAGTAAGAAGTTGAACGCATCAACATACACACAGGCAGCAGTTTTGGCTTTGGCATCAGCATCATGTTTCAGTTTTGTGGCACTTCTGTTTTGATCTGAAGGTTAATATGGATCTGACATATTTTAAACCTTCCAACTTTCCACTGTAAACATTTAAAGTTTAAGTGTAAAGATTGATGTAACATTTCTGTTTAACATCAATCCTTCAGAGCTACAAGTGGTGTGGGTCCATCCACTCAGAGCCATGTGAGTTTCTATTAATCCCAAATATGTCAGTTAAGTTAGAGGGAATGGTGGACTTGCGAAACATCAAAAATCCAAAATGATACACAAACTTTTAACATAATGGTGCAACAAACATAAACTCACATCCTGGTTTCCATTGTGGATGTGTCCCTTAAATGTTCCCATTAACTGTATGACAACATCACATAATGTATCTGCATCACTCTTATTTTCAGTAAAAGGTTTGAGTTTAAGATTCAATTTCTTTCAAGGCTACACAACAAAATCAAATAAAGAAGTCCAGATATTTTGTGTTTCAATTTACTCTCATTTGGCTCCACTTTAGCGCAGCATATTTGTCATCAATAGACACTTTAGGATAGAATTTTTTAAAAGGATTGGTTTGCTTTCAAAGAGATATTGACCCTGTTGAGATTAGAACCAAGGCATGTTTGCTTCTGACTAGTTAGGGGAGATTTTCCAAAAGCTTTGTTACCAGCCGCGCTTACCAATGAGCAGCCAGCACATGTTCTAATATCCCATTAAGCCGAGGGCAAACAGTCAGACTGGTAAGATATGTCAGTCTTTTTGCAGCAATTTCGCAGCTCTGAGCAACTTTTTGGCCTTTTTCAGCTCCTCGTTTTTGTTTTGTAGCACTGTTACTGTTCAGTCTCAGTGCTCTCATCAGCCTCGTTCCCTGAAGCACCAGGCAGCTATTTTCAGGAGATAAGCCCTGATAAACCCACTGTACACTACCTGCCCAGCACCAAACAGCAGGCTGACAAAGAAAGTGGAACATCTTGCTGCTGAAGAGCCAGATATGAGTGAATACTGGATTTACAATTATCAGGTGCTCGCAAATCAGAATGAGTGATTATGTTGTTATGAGCCTGCAGGATGTGTAAATATGACTAATTATAATATGGCTGGTTATTGAACAGTTGCCTAACAACTTTAAAGGGCAATAATATGTCAAGAGTGTGTTTTGCAGCTTGTTGTGATGTTCTTCTGCCCCCTAGTGGCCATTAAAAAAATCAGCTAATATAGCTTAAAACGACTACAATTACCCAGCAGAAACCGAATCAACTTAATGTACGAATGAACATCCAGTGTACAAAAGCTTAATGCTACACAAAGAAATTTCTGTACCACTCACTTTACATCCCATCGATTGTAAGGAGCGTGCGAGTCAGAGTCGCCACCGCCGCTTCCTGACAATAGGTGAAACAGAATACTCCTGTGATCCTTGAGAAGAGCAGGAAAAGTGCTGGCTAAGGGAAATAAAGAGCCGAGGAGAGAAGGTGGAAGGGATATTTTTACTTTAAGACAGGAACAAATTAGAGCACATTAGAGAGGAGGAGAGGAGGAAGACAGGGGAGAAGGCTTTTTGTGACTCAGGTGGGACGGGGTGATGTGCAGTAATTGTTCAAGAGATGAGATTTTGGGTTACAGGCAGGAGACCGGGAGTTGCTCTGCTGTGCTGAGATGACTCCACTGCTGCTTTTTCTTTTATATTGTTCTCTTGTTCTTCTTTCTCTCTCTGACCTACAGTCTCTCTCTTAAAACATTAAACTTTAAAAACAGGAGTTTGCTGCATTGACTGTTGTCTTTTTCCCAACTGTGTCCTGTCCAATCATATCTTTTACATACTTAAAATTTTATCAGTCCTCTTCTTGTGCATCTTGTCTCCTTCTACACTTTGCTTTTTGTGTGTAACCGGCGTGCTTACATGGCTCTGAACTTCTCATCCGGCTGCAGGAACTGCTGCTCCTGCTGCTGCTGCTGGCATGAGCAGGTGCTCGTGTGAATCTATGACAGCCCCGTCCATATTTAGTAAAGCTCTGTGATGACTCCACATACTGTCCCCTCTGCCTCCAACCCAGATTATTTTGGTGGCAAAGACTTTCCAGGCACCGGCGTTGAAACAGCTGCAGCCGGCGCCATGAGAAAAGCGCGGCAGCTATTTTAACTTTCACTTTGTAACTGAATATTGTGGAGGGAGGGAGGATACAGTCACCACACTTTGAGTTATTGGATCAATGGATTAAAATGTATCTTGCAATGTGTCTTGTAAGCGTTGACGTGTGTATGTTCGCACAAAAACTGGATTAATAAGACTCAGCGGTGTAAAACATTTCCTGAGGCCGATTAGCAGACGACGACAGGCAGGCAGCCATTACGCATCAGGTGATAGCTGCTCGTGGCCTACATCGCAGCAGCAAACATGATACTGCAAGCCAACTATTCGTGGCCCTTATAAAGGAGACTGCCAATGTGCCACACTGTATTTATCCGTCTTGGCTCGGATGTTCTCCTGCCACAGGGAAAGAATCCATGAAAGGAGGAGGGAGGAAGATGGTTTAAAATCCATCCTCAGTCAAGACTGAATATTTTGGCATGTGGAGCACAGCGGAGCCGAGGTGGGAAATACTCGGCTTTGACTCCACTGCATACAACCCCTTTTAATCCATTACATTAATATGGCAGCTGTAGTTACTTGTTTCTTTGCAGATGAATATTTTACAAAGCATATGACCATCTCATATGAATACAGATTAATTACAGCCAAAGTTCAAAGTGAACAGCCACTCATCTCTCTTTTCGCTCAGCTGAATGACGACGTCCGCTAAAGTTCAGTTAAACCAGTCGGATTCTGTCACGACCTCTGTGAGCCAATCATCTCGTCACTGTCAAACGTTAAAACGGTTCCTTTCTCTGCCGCTGTCAGCTCGTTTCGGTGTCAGATCGATGTGACCCTCCTCCATCCCATTCACCCCGAGTTCTCATCACATCAGGTCCTTCCTCCGAGCTCATCAGAAGCCCGGCTCAACATCACATCCATCGAGCCATTGCTCTTCACCTCTTCACCACCACTGTCTACTCCAACAGGAAATAATCCAGCTCATGGTCTCATAACCTTCTTAAAATAATAACACACAATGAGCTCGAATCCCCACAGACAAGAAAGACTTTCTCCAACTTTCCTATTGTGCACTCTGTCAAATACATGAATAGAATTACTATTTAAACCTCGTTACTCTGTCCTGATTGATGAGTTCTTTAACTGAAACGTACCTTTTAAAGAAAAGCAAGCCTGATTTGCATTTGAAAGTTAAAGGTCTTTGCAGTGAAGAAGCATCTGATGAATCATGAGAGGTGGTTGCGAGCATCACTGAAATCTATTGAACTCAGTAGGGCATGTGAGTCATTTGCTAATCACAGGGTTCCAGCTCTTCCCGTCCACAGGCGGGGCCGAGGTGTCTATGGGCAAGACAATGAAGCCTGAATTATCAAATTGCATGGGAGTTTGCTGCCATCAGTGTGTGAGAGTTTCTGTGTGTGTAAAGGATAAAAGCACTGTAAAGGCGTATTTAAATATCTGAAATGTAGAATTCCTCATTACTTTTCAAATTAATGTTGTCAATGTCAGTCAGTTGTCTTACAGGCTGGTACTTCAACCACTTCGGTATTAACTGAAGTGCAGCTTTGAACATAGAGCAAAGAATCATTTCTACATTCGATGAGTCAAGATCCTCCCAGTGTAAAAGTTAGAGAAGCAGTCTGAGATGGATGGAAGCATATTAAAGATCATTTGAGCTTCATTAATGCTCTTAAGTTCGGCTCCACCAGCGCCCCTTTCATCTTTCAGCTTTTTATTTAGATCAAGGGAATTTAAATGCGCTATTCATATTCCTCCCATCTCTCACCTCTTGTGTGTATCTAGCATTAGTACAGCTAGTAAATTGTTATATTGTAATGTCGTAAAAAAAGCTCCACTGTGTCCTTCAACCGTCTCATTAGTAGAGCGCTCAGTGCAGATTTTGACAGATGAAAAGAAAGTACAACATGATTTTTCTCTGCCGTTTCTCTCGGTGATGGAGAGGCATGAATTCAGAAAGCGTTAAAAAAAAGTGTCAACATCATAAAACATGTAAGCTACGAAGGCAACATCTGTAAAGCATAAAACCAAAAGTGGCCCACGAGGAGTCCTGAGGCACTCGAGCGAGACAGTGTGAAAATAAAATGAGATCAAAGATGACTTTCTCACCTCATCAGCTAATTTCACATCATCACAAAAACAGCATATACACATATTTTAAGCTCTTATATTTGACATTAATACCTTTCCTTCCTTTTATCTGTGTCCGCACTACATGACCAAAAGTACGAGGACAGGCAAACATTACTTCCATACTTTACTTTAGATGGACATTTATCTGCTGCTATAACAGTCTTCACTCTTCTGGTTTCAGCCTTTCCATCAGATCTTATAACCTGGCTGCAGGGATTTGTTCCCATTCAGCCTCCAGAGCATCAGTGAGGCCCAACACTGAGGTTGAGTGATAAGGCCTGGCTCTAAATCCATGTTCCAGTTCGACCCAAAGGTGTTGGATAAGGTTGAGAAGGTTGAAAACAATTTCTTTAAGCTGGCTGTGCACAGAAAAGGACAAACACAAACTGTTGCCACAAAGTTAAAGGAACAAAAGAACTATTATTGCTGCAGCATTAAGATTTCCCTTCATATCAACTAAGTACACCAAAGTAACCAAAAGTGCACAAAAGTGAGTATTCATGTACTTTCAGTCATACAGCGGATATTGTCAGTTCACATCCTTAAAAAGTCGGATTATTAATATCATATTTTTTAACAACACAAATTAAACTTCCCCATATTTTTACCCACAACTTCACGATATTGAAAGCAACAAAACCATCATCAGAGACAATGACATTACATCCAGATCTTCACTTTCCAAGTCTGTCATCTTAAAATCAACAAAAACATTACTTTATGTAGCTAAGCTGAGGGAGGAACCTCATTCCCATCAGAGGTGAGAGACAAACTGAATATCAGATATTTTAAAGAGTCTGATCATGACTTTAATCTTCCTCGATTGGCTGAAATGGAGAATAAACTATTAGTCAATCAAGAGACAGCAATTTTGATAAGTGATTAATTATTTGGTGGTTTCTCAATTTTGAGGATCTTTTCTTAGTTTTATATCAAAAACTAAATTGAATATCTTTGAGTTTTGAATTGTTGGTCAAACTAAACAAGCTAAACAAGATGTCTTTGGTCTCTGGAAACTTGTGATTCTGTATTTTATTTATTTTTTCATAAATGTTTAAGTGAAAACAAGATTACATTTTAATTCGACGTCCTCAATTGTTGACATGTTAAAATGTGGCTCTTGAATCCACATGATACTGCTCCAAGTTTTATATTTCATTGTCTCCATTCAATAATTGACTTGTTGTAATTACCAAACAGCGGTCACCACAAACAAACTGCAGCAGACAGCTGGACCTAAATCGACTGGGTGATGTTAGGCTGTCGGAGCTTGCTGCAGACTCATGTGACACACATGCTGCGAATGCCATAGTGAGGACAGCAGGGAGACAACGGACGCCGTGATGAAAAGTGGCATTAGTCTGCACTTCAGGAACAATCGACAAGGGACTAGTGAGGGATCACAACAACCATGTGCCATTAAACACATCTCATACAGACTGTTTCATGGGTGCATGGCAGTGACTCCTGCTGGATACATGCCAGTTCTTTTTGCTATGTTGAATTTTAAAATACCTCATACATTTGCATAAGACACTTTTGGACACTCACACAAAAGTTGTTTTAACAGTTCGTTGCCAATAAAGATGGAACTTGGAAGGAAAATCACAAAAAAATACGCAAATGGATGTTTTGCTGAAAAGGATGATGTGTCAAGTCATATTTCTTCATTGTAAAACTTACTGTCAGGCAGTTGACTCTTGCAAGAGCGTCCTTGAATGCACCACCAGTGAGAGTTTTTAAAACTCTCCTTTAAAACTGAGATACAACCTTGAGAAAGTGTGAAAGCAGCAAATGATGTTCACTGAGAAGAAGTTTCACGTCCCTCAGCATACTTAAGTGAAGTGACACTGGCGGCTGTCTGGAGTGAAGGAAATCAATCTAAAAACCATTATGAAAGTACACATGTCCATGTGGAGCTATGTTTGATTTGAGCAAAGTTTCTGTGTCTCAGTTGTTTGGAGAAATGATGTGAAATAAGCCAAAACTCAGAACATAAGGAACGAAACAGGTTTAGCACTGAAATTAATTTGCCTCTCACTTTTTTATCTTTATCCTGTCCTCACTTTTATTTGATGCTTTTTCACACATTACAGGAACTTTTTATGGTTTATTTTATGGTGTGCATCAACTTTTAATGCTTTCTATTGTTTTATTCCTTTACTGTATTTTTATAGGTTCTTGCCGCCTTGCTGCAGAAAGAAAGTCTTGTTATAAGAAAGCAGAGATCTGAACTGAACTGTGCTGACTTGGACTAATTGTTTTGCTTTTTTTTCTATTATATCTGGAAACCAAACGTTCTCCTGATGAACAGATTACTCTTTCCAATTAGGACAATGACAATGAAATGCAGTTTTTTTTTTAACATGTATCATATCTTACATCAAAGCTCCAGTTTCAGCTGTTGGGGGGAAGAAATTAAGATTAAAGTCTGTTTTATGAAACATGTCTATTTAACGACAAAAAATAAAAAATCATAATTTTGAGGAACAAAGCCAAATTAAAAGGCAGCTTATTCCATGAAAAACGATGACTTTTGTCTTACAATATACAATCTTATTTTTTGCATTACTTTCTAATAAAATTATGTGAAAGAAATGATAAAATGATTAATATTATGGCTCCACTCACATATCATTACTCAAAATATCAATACAGTTTATAACATAGTACTTTTAGGCTGCATTGATTAGGTTGCATAACTTGTTTTGTGATATTAGAGTAGGTCATTTCAGTGGTATGACACAAAAAAATAAAAATCATTCACCAGGCTACAGCGTGCAAAGTCACTGATATATGGTGCTTTCAAAGTGCAAAATGTCAACTGCACATCCGTCAGGAAATCAATGACGGTTCAAAGGTGGAGAGGAGGTTCAGGACAAGGTGAAACAAGTCCTTCCTGCCATGCAAACACAGCAAACACAGAGCAGCAACACAGCTCTGTCCACAGCCTGTCATAATACAGAAATCTCACTCAGGAAGGCAGACGGGCAGAAAGCTGTAATTTCTTGTGTTATCAAACAGATGCAGACTGACAGAGTAGCTATGGGATATGTTGCTCCCGGCGAGGCGTTTCGAGGGGCTCAGCAGGTGCCTGGAGTCACAGCGGCTGAAGTTATGTGAAATATGTAAACAATTGGCAGGCGGAGTTAGCCGAGTCATGTCGGTCTCTGCTCCTGCAGCCTACAACCCAGGCCAAAAACTCTCCTTCAGACTCAGAGAGAAAATCAATATCAGACCATCACCTCCACGGCAACATAAATATCCTGAACTCATTTCAAACTATTCTGTATGCAGAAAGTTTGTTTGTTACAAAATACTGAAAAAAAAACTCCCACACGGAGTTCAATAAATTAAAAAGCCTGAATAGTTTAACAGATGCCAATAGCAGAGAAAAGCAATGAGAGGGTCATAAGTTCAGAGTGAAGTGGCATAAAAACTTGACTGAGTGGAAACATTTATCTTATTTCGACAAAAATTCATTATTTTACGTGAACAGCAGCCGATATAAAATAATTTATTTTTCTTGAACATGGAGATCTGATTTCAGATAATGAAAATGCTGTAATACTCTAGTGACTGAGGAGTTTTAAAAAAGCCAATACTGACTTGAATTATAGTTGTATTGGTTTGATAGTATCTGGATATAAGAATAGTTTTTCACTTCTGATAGTTTAAAACATGCTGCAAGTGTTTTACAGACATTTTGAATGCAGGACTAGTAATGGATTCATTTTCTTGATTTTTCTTTTTTCCTTTGGTTATTTGGTTATCAAATGCATAAAACTAGCCAATCGACCTCTTCTGGTCAAAGGTCACTGATGGCATCCTGTACTACTGACAGTCAATTTCAGTTTCCTCCACTCTTTTCTGAACCTTAACCCTTAATAGGGCAAGTGACTATTTTTGCTAATTTCCTTACCATTTACAAAAGTGGAAAAATTTCGAAAAATTTTACAACAGAAAAAGTTTTCTTATGTCCCTACAAAGGGTTAACCAATTAGTTTTTGGCTCTAAATGATGGCAGATCAGAAAACATTCGAGTCCTGTTCGAAGGCAAAAATCTTTTTTTGTAGTTCAGTTTGGAGCTTGTGCCATAATTTGTCCAATGTTGTTCTTTTATATAGATGATCAACGCTTTTACTTTAGTGGTTTGGATAAAAAACATAATTATGCAGAATTGTATTGGTGTATAAAAATGTCCCATGCAATGTTTTCCAGTGTATTGAGCAGATTTTTTTCAGGATGTTTTTTGCTTTGAAATTTATCAACGTCAGCCACTGTGCTGTTCTGGCTAATCTCTAAAAACAGGTAATAAAATAATGAAGCGTAAAATGCATCACTTCTGGAACCTGAAGTGTTTAAGAAGTGACTGCTGCTTCATTCGCTGTTCTTTTCGCAGCGTGTTAAGATGTTTCACAGCATCCGGACATGCTCATCAATACATTTCCAGTCCAGTCACAGAGGAGCTGCAGGGAGCGTGTCAAACCGCACTGTCAGAGATAAGCGTCAGCGTGACGTTTTTTAATGCATGAGAAGTGATGCAAGATCTGCACCCAAAACGCCTTTTCCATCCTTCCTACATTCCTGTCCTCAGACCTGCACAGATTCCAGTCACGGCTCTCTGGCTCCCTGACGGGGGGTTTCTGTTCCCCCCTGTCACGGTCTCTCAAAAGGAAATTGATCTTTAGAATCCAGCTCCTGAGTTTTGGAAAAATCATCGCTCAGCCCTGCGCCACATGCCAGCAGCTCCTGATGACCACTCATTTTTCTCCGGACCTCGAGTGCATGACAATTTGTTTTGTGCCTCCTGGAAGAAAAAGCGAGCTGCCAACAGAGTGGGCTGAACCTACTTTTAAGCAGAAGTACCCCTCTGACCTGGCGCTCACATTTATTTCACCAGACACATAACACCATAAACATTCTTTAAGAATCTCTGACAAAACCAGATTAATCATCTCATCCCTCTGCTGAACCACTTTCTCTGTGATGTATATGATTTCTTACAAACCCCACAGCTCTGCACCTCGGCGCGCGTAGGTGAACGAGAGCCAGCTCTTGGAGAAATCCCAGCTCTCGACCCCCGGCGGGTGTCGCCTTAATCAAGCTGACGAGCTGAGATTTGTCTTTCTTTCATGAAAACCTCCTCCTCCTCAGAAAAACCACTCTCACATTGGGAAAAAAAAGAGCTCTGAGGGGGGAAAGTCTTCTTTCAAGTTCTGCTGAGGAATAAATTGGGCTTTTAGATGAGCAGAACGGCCTTGAATTCCAAAAGATGAAAAAAAAAAATCAAAGAGGCGAGTGGAAATGTTCTCATCTGCCAGGATGTGCTGAAGTTCAGGGAGGAAGGAGGAAGGTATCTAATGCTTTTTCTGGGCCTCCCTCATGTTCTTTAGCAGGAATGTGCTTCGGCAAAATACATCACCTGACTCCCTCTGATGCAATTAAAGGTTTTACATACGACATTTTTAAAAAGTCACCATAGATTTGTGCATTAAATTGATGGTGAAATCTGGACTAATTACAGCAAAATAATGGTGGAAATTACTCTCTTGCTTGTGTTTCTCAAAATAAAAGGGGGGCAACAGTATATTGATATGATACAGAGTGTTATAATTTCAAATACCACTACCATCAGTCACTGCTACCCCTCCACCATGACCATTTAATCTATGCTGACTAAAACAATCATGAGAAGCAGGGCAATTCCTGTCTCTGCTAAAAACATAAAAATGATCCATCATGGATGAGGTGCTGTATGGTCTGAGCAGAAAACAATTAAGAATGAAACACAGGCTCCCAGATGAATCCCATTATTTTCATACAAAGCTACACGCTGGCAGAAAAGATTGAAATGATCAATGAAACTAATGTCACGTGCACACTGTAGCCGCGTGGAAAGGCTGACGATCAATTTCACATCTTCAGGTTGGGATTAAAGCCAGAGATAAAGACAGCTTTGCCACAGTCTTGAAAGTTAAGAAGGTCATCTAAATCATGTTTGAGCAGTTCAGACTGTTGGAGTACTGACATGAATGATTATATTGCAGACCTGCAGATATTTACAAAGGACTTTCTGGAGTTAATATCCACACCTTTGGCCCCCGAGCCTGGGAACCACAAATGTGATGAATCTGCAACCTCATGTTTTATTTGCTCTGGTAGATGCGTCTGTTAACCCAATTCAAACAGGCGAGTAGCACCAGAATACATTCACATCTCTCTGGGTGAATGAAGGGTTTTATCCACCAAACTGCAGCTGGTGATTGTTGGATCAGTGGGAAGATGATTTGTTTTTCTCAAGTTTGAAGGAAACGTGTTGCAGTTATGATGATCTGTGAGGTAAAAACTGTTTTTGTCAATGGAGTCTGGTGGCTTTGTGGAGACTGATATAACTAAAAAGGTCTCTCTGGATAGGGATCCTTTCCCTAATGTTGTCAGACACCTTGAATAACAATCTGAGCCTGTCGGTGGCAAAAACACTGTAAATCAATACACTTTGCTTGGTGCAGTTTCCCCCACGGATCATGCAAGGCTATTGGCATCCAGCACACAGCGATTGCTTTTACATGCAGGATAAGCTCTTATCAGGTTGCTGAAACCACAATATGATGTTTTTGCACAGCAGATTACAAGAATACTCCTAACCAGGACGGTGCACATGAAAAAGCATTCATTGGGTCCATGATAGATTTTACTCTGATGTTATGGAATCGCTAACAGGTTAGGTGTCCATGTTGAATTTATTTTCCTTACAATTTGCACCAAATCCACAGCATTAAACAAAAAATGGCGAAAATTAAAAACACTATTGCCCCTTATATTTAAAATGTATTTAAATATTATCTAACAACGAAAGCATCATTGATATTAAAATCTAGTTCCTAACCAGTCCAAGAAAGGCATATTGTGTTGAAAATATTGAATCCTTTAAGGTTAATTGTACCAAATCAAGAGCTGTCTGTGTGATTTAACCTCTTAAATTAAAGACCACATTTCCCATTAACCTTGTCACCGCCCCTCCTTGGCTTCCTACAGAGGGCAAACATCAACTGCAACCAGAGCTCCATCTGAAGGGGCACAACAGCGCTCTCTTCCTGTGAAGTGCTCAAAGCGAACTCAACCCTGTAACATTAGACGGAGAGGCCTCGGTCGTGTCTCATCTGTTTACTGTAATTACACTAATATCTCAGATCCAACAAGGTCATTATTTATTAACGTCACAACGTTCAATGTAGCACTGCTGCTCAGTGTTACAGCCAGAGCTGAAGGGGAGTCGTGACCCCACCGACCCCCCCTCCTCATCCTTCCCCTCAGGTTTATCTCAGCAGCGAGAGGAGGGGTGAGGGAGAGGAGGAGGAAGAGACGTAAGAAGAAAGGATGAGAAGCGAAGGAGGGATGACTCGTCCTGCAATGATCCCTGTCCACACATAACGGCTCGCTTCTCATCCTTCAAGGAGGAGGGTGCGTGTGGTGAGAAAGACGAGGGGCCGTGACATTCACACATAGACTGAGTAATCACTTCATCTTTATAAATAGATGCACATACAGCTTCATAAATACCAATCTATAGGGAGGTGGAAATGAAGCATGTTCACTCAGAACAGTTCTGATGTTCTGGTCTCCAATTTGAGAGACTTTCATTTTTTTCACATTTCAGAGAGAGATATTAAACTTTCAAATTGACAGCTGGATTTAAGGGTCTGATAAAGTCACAGATAGTTGACATACTGTGCATGCAGATGTGTTTATGCTGCTCTGGTGTGTGAATAGAGAGACGTGCTCCCACATGTTTGTTGGTGCATACAGTTCACACACAGTCATAAATTTTGAGCTGCGTGCAGAATGAGATGATGAAATTTACATCTCACAGCTGAGCAGACATGGAAAATATATTTAGAGCTTTACTGCTGACTTTGCAGTTTTGAATTTTCCCAAATAAGACTCGAGTTAAAAACATCACTAAATGGACTGCATTCATATACTGTGTTTACCTAAAGCGCTTTGCAATGTGCCTCATATTCACACTAACCCTCTCCTTCGCGATCCTTTCCCCATTTAACTCATACAAAGTCCCAAAGAGGCCATCAAATTGGTCTTCAAAAGTAAAATGCCATTAGTTTTCTTTGGATTTATCTTCATTTTATAACTTTATATTTTATGGTTTGTACTTTTTGCCTCCTTACTTTTATAAGCAAATTTCTCTTTTATTCCCTCTTTGTCTTTTCTTTGGTCTGAACTTCTGTTTTGACAAGTGACAATTTGCTTAATTCGATCTTTTCATATTTCCTTCCCTAAGTTTTTGCATCATTACTTTTACTTTTATTCACTTTTTCCTTTTATATTCTTCTATATTTCCTCCCTTCATTATCCCCAAAACTTGACATACAAGATTTACAGTCAAACTAAACTACTCTTGTCCTCTACTTTTACTTTTTAATGAGACATGTTCCTGGCAATTATTCTTCATATTAGTTCAATTTTGACTGCTGGATTATTCTTATAGGAGGATGTGGTATGACAACATCAGCACGGAGTCTGGACACTGTGTAATGTAGCTCTGCTTTTTACAGCTATTTGCTGGAAACAAGTTTGACACTGAAATGCTCTGTGTGTTCGTCACTTAGACTGGCTCCTTTCCCATTATCATTTGATCTACTATAAAGGATATCATTTCTTCCTCTACCACCTAAATATATGACGCTTGAGTTCAGTAACAAGTGTAAGGATGACACAGGGAAAGAAAAAAAAATCCTCCCAGAGGCTGACAGGAATGTGGAAGTCATCCGCTCACATCATCTCCTGCTGTTGGGCAGAGAGGCTGATGTGGCAGATATCCACCTGGTGTCCCTCACAGCGCCTTCACCATGTCTTACATTTACCGTGCAGACAGGAGAGGTGGCTGAAATAGCAGCGACAGTGACCTCTCTGTGGGAGGAAAGCACAGGACAGATGGAGAGAAAGAGTGGGAGGAAGCAGCCGAGCGTGTCGGCACAAACCATCCTCACGCCACGGGCTACCTGACAGGTGACGGCAGCACATTGCTCAGGCCCTGGGGTCTGCCGGGGGGGTAAACGGCAGCGAGAAGGTACAGCGGGTAGCGTAAATGTGACAGACAGACTGGAAGAGGCTCGAGTTCAAGTACCTCATGGGAGAAATTGAGTTACCAAAGAAAAACTAGTGCCAAAAATCCCCAAAAGAAAAACACCTAATCATGGGTTTATACAGATTCTGTTTTATATAAGGAATTTGCCCCCATACTCATAACAAAACTCACATGTCAAAATATGCACCTGGACATTTATTTTTGTTGTGCATCACTTGTCGCTAAATATAAATGGTGCATGTATGTTGTAGTAGTGAGGTAGGCACTGGGCTTTACAGAAATAGCAACTATGGTAGAATACACAGTCCTTCCTATTTCGCCATATAGTGGAATACGTTTGATATCCTTTAATACGTCAAAAACAAAAAACAAGTGTCTTGACATGTGAAAACAAGCCACATCTTGTTTGTTTCACTTTAAGTACACCAAGGAATTTATAATCCAGTCAAAGGCTTACTTGCTGTCAGTTTAACCTTATAAGCCTAAAAGTTTATTCCTGACCTTAGAAATAGTGGAATAGTGGAAATATTTGGAAAATGACCTTTTTATTCAAGGCCCATTTACAAGCTTTTTCTGACCTCATTCAGCTGCCTGGTTTCACGTGACTGAGGCCCCATATTCTATCTGATGATGAAGATCATGAGTGCTTGTTGAAAGCTCTAGGAAAGGCTAGACATTGAACAATTTAGTTGTTTATGTGAAGTTTAACTCAAGGTTAGATCAGTTTCAGTAGCATTAAACATTAGTGTTGTGGTTATGGACGAATGAAACAGGTCTTGTTGTACAGTTTTACAAACATCTGCCAGCCAATCAGAAACAAGCATATTCCGTGCCAATGATCTAAAAGGCACTTACATCTCCTCAGTCTAAAGGACTAACTAACAGTCCAAACAGCCTCGGGCTCTTTTATCTTTCCATATATCCACATTGCTGCACTTGGTGCTGTCCCTGGAGGAAAAACCTCCCACTGGTCCAGATGGCCAGTAGTCCTCTGGCTGCCAGATATGACTGTCTGCAACTGACTTTAAGTGTCAGTGTGAAGCAGAGCTTATGTGTTCTGCAAATCTGTGAAACAAAGGTTAGAAATCTTCTCCATCTGGCAACACTGAGGACAAACTCAGGGCATCCCTGCCAAACACATCTCACTGACATCAGTGAAGGGCAAAACTTCACTGGAAGCTAACCTGTCGATCGGGGGAAACAGCTGCATTTCCAGCACTGTTGGGAAGTAATTAAATGCTGAGGAGAAGCCCACCAGCTGTGCAGAAGGTGAAGACTGGAAGAACATATTCCACTATGGTACGTGAGAGGCTTACACGGGCTTGATTTTGGGAAGTCCAAGCACATCAGCCCACACTGAAACACAGGAAACAACCAGGACGTGCTTCAGACGGCTGCTTGAACCACAGCCAGACTGACTCTGATGATCTGCATTAGTGTCACGAAGAAAAAAGTTACATAAAAAAAAAAGCTAAAAGAAAATGTTGAATTTAGCTCACAAGCTGTGGCGCTTGTTGAAATATATTTGAATAAATAACTGAAATGTACAATCAATGCAGGAAATGTTGGCTCAGAATCGCTAATCCTTTGAGACCTTATGTTCCAAATAAGATCCACATTAGATGAAAAGAAAAACTATGCTGGCTGGCAAACTCAAGAGTTGTGAGTCACGTAAAGACCTGAGCTCAAATATTTGGCAGGTGACAGTGATAAGCTGTGGTCACTGAGTTAAACCCAAACAAGAACGCCTTCTTCACAGTTTGAAGTTATTACAGAATAAAACCACTTTCCAGTAGCTACTAATCAACTTGAGAATTAATTCTTTATCTTGGAAACAATAATATGACAAATTAAAATCTCCACATCTTGCAGGTTTTTCCTACTATTTGATGCTAATTGATTAATCATCTTAATGCTCATTCGTATAGTTTTGAATGTAAATCTATAGAATACATTTTGTGTCGCAGCATCTTTTCAAAATGCAAAGTATTTGAGGTAAACACTGACGCATGTGAAAGCATTTAACAAAACCTTATAAAAGCTAAACAATTACATAACAAATGACTGATGCCACGAGCGTCAGCAGGAACACATCTCCAGTTTTATGTAAAGAACCAAAATCAAAGCCGGGTCACTGATATGAGCTCAGACGGGACCATGTTTGCACAAATCCCCCCCCCCTCGCTCCCTCTCCTCCGATCCTCCCCTCTCATGCTTAAAGGAGAGAGGGATGGTGACGGCGGGGGTGAACGGACTCCACAGACGAGGCTGTGCTGTGGGTGTAAACAACGCTGTGAATTCCTTCTGTCGATCAGCGCCAGTTCAAAGCCTCCTCACAAAGCCGGAGCCTTGCGGATCAGCCACCCTTGAATTTCATTATACAGCTGCGCGTGTGTGCGGGGAGGCAGGTGGGGAGGGAAGGTGCGGAGGTGGTGTTGATGTAGGTATCCCTCTTACAGGAGCTGCGGGTTGGCTCTGACTTCCAGGAGCAGGCCCACACTGTAAAGCTCTCACAGACACAGCAGAGTCACTCCACAGCCAAAAAGGGGAACAAATGAGTCTGGACAAAAGCAAGTTTCTGGAGGCCGTTCGGTCGCTTTGGAAGCGCTGGGAGGATTCCCGCAGCACAAAGGCCACATTCATGGCCTCCGCTCCACGACGGCCAGGTTTTTGGTCGGAGCTCATCCGCGAACATCCCTTTGTCCTCCCCCGAGTGTGCGATGAATACAAGGTGAAATGAAAGAGCGTTTTCTTCGATCGTGTCTTCTCTGATGTCGCTAATTCTTCAGACAGAAGAGAGGCTGGTGCTTGGATCCGAGCCGAAGCTGCTTGACTGTCATCTTGAGGAAAATAAGTGTTAACGACACGCACGGCTTCTCGGACAGGGCCGTTTATTTCCCTGATGAGAGCAACTGCCAGCCAGGCATCTTTACATACCGTCACACAGTGGTAGAGGAAGCAGAACTACTAAAACTACAGCGTGAAAATACTGCATTTAAAGTTACATTTTTACTAAAGCATAAGTAAATATTAGCAGTAAAGTGTATGAAAGTGTCCGAACTTTTATGAAGAATAAAGTGAAAGAAAATTTAAAGCAGGGTGGCTGAGTAAAGGAAACAAGGAAGTACAGAAGAAAAGAAGGAAAGACCAAAGGCAAAGGATGATGAAAATAAGGCAGAACAAAAGAAAGAAAAGCAAGGGAAATAAAAGTGAAGGAAAGAAGACAAAATGAAGGAAAAAATGAAAATTTAAAGGAAAGAATGTGAAGAAGTAAGAAGGCATAAAGTAAAGGGAAAGAAATAATGCAAAAGGAAATCACAAACCCAGAAGATAACAAAAAGATGAGGACATTTTGGATGAGAAAGGAAAGAATATGAGAAAGTAGTGAATGAAGAGAGAGAAGATATTTGCTGTATTTTAGGGTTTTATGTCACATTGAACATAAAATCTGACACCACAGATTGAGATTTAAAGCTTCAATGAACGATGACTTTGACTCTTCATATTTTCAGTTCACTATCTGCCTCCTTTAACTTTGAAGGAACTTCATTCAAAGCTGCCATTCAGACTTATTTTGGACCGTATTTCTGCAGGCCGTCTTTGACTTCTGACCTCGAAAAAAGCTGCATCCTCGGCGCCGCGGCGAATCCATCTGGACCTCGAAACAGAAACAGTCAAAATGCGTATTTCTGTCCAGTGACTTTGGCTGTCAGCGCTCCATAATCCTCCTCCGCCTCCTGTTCCTCGCTGACACTCTGTTGATGTACGGCTCTAATGGAGCTCCATTGTTTCAGCCTGCCGCGGTTTGTGAAGGTCACCATCAAGTTATTCAAGAAGCTCTGACAGTTATGGCTGCGAGTCCTTGTCAGACAATGATCGGCCTGCGGAGAGACGGCGGCATTGGAGAGAGGAAAAGATGAAAACCTCCGCGCGGTTGTAGGCTACAGTCCTTGTGGTAGAAACCTCTGCAGAATAGTTTCAAAGAGTGTAAACAAAAACAAGTTCTGTAGTATAATCTCACTATAGAGGTGAGACTTCATAACTGTCCTCTACCACAACTCAGAGGGAAATGTTTTCACCTGACACATACAGTTACTACACTTACTTTCCTGTCTCCTTCTTTACTTACTCCTTATTTCCTTGCTTCCTTCCTTTCCTCCTTCCTAATTTCATTCTGTACGTATCTATTTTCTTCTTTACTTATTTCATTTTCTTCCATCTTCCCATCCCTTCCTTTCTAGCTTCCTCTCTTTTCCATCATCCATCTTTTTTTTTCTTCTTTCCCCATTTCTCTCCTCTTTCCTTTCCTTATTTCGTTCCTCTTTCTTTCTCTTCATATTTAGTATTTTCGTTCTCTTCCTTTTCTTTCCTTCTTTCTCCTCTTGGTCCCTTCCTGTTTTTCATCTCCACTTATTTTCTTTCTTCCCTTCTTTCTCTTGTTTCTCATTTTTATTCTTTCTGCTCTTTTCTGTTCCCTTCATTATCTACCTTATCGCCTTCATCTACTTTTCCTCTCACCGTCTTTCTCTCCTAATTTCCTTGTTTCCATTTCATTTATTTCTTTCTCCTTTCCTTCCTTCCTTCCTTCCTTCCCTTTTTTCTTCCTACATGCTTTCTTTCTTCTTTCTTCTCTCTCTCCCTACCATCCTCTGTGTTTCCTTCTTTGACAGATATAAAAGCAAAAGTAACTAATAAGTTCTTTATTTCTATTTATCTGTCTTATTTGGGGAAAAAAATACTTGCTCTCTGTTAGTAACATATTGAACTCAGGACTTTGACTTGTACTTAGAAGGTCTGACTCCATCTTCCATCACTGTCGCAGCACAAACTGCACAACAACTCTCCGCCTTTGTGTCTTTTTTTTAAGCAACAGCCTCGACAAGAAGAAGAGCGTCATTACAAAAAGGCAATCTTAGGTAACACACGGAAGAGAAGCAGAGTCTTGTCTGATAAGGACAAAAAGGATGTGTGGGGTCTTTTGTTTGGCAGCATCTTCCCTCTCTGCCCCCGTCTTTACAGACAACTCTGGCACAGAGAGAAAAAAGAGAGAGAGGGAAAAAAAGGCTCCTCCTGCCTCATTCACTTGGCTTTAGACACACATAAAGTACAGCTGAAGGCCCGAGCTGCTGCGACTCCCCCCCCCTCCTTTCCTCCCAGCGCTCCCATCCAGGTCTCCTGGTGGTGCTCGGGCCTGGTTCACTTCCCTAATCCTTCCCCTCCCTGCAGGGGCTTTGGAGAGATGAGAGAGGAAAGCCAATGAAGTGCTACCTTTAGCTTTAGACATGGTTCAAGTTCATGGTTTGATTGCTTCCTTTCTTTCTTTTCCTCTGTCCTTCACTCGTTTCCTTATTGCTTTCCTTCCATCTTTCTTTGTTTCTTCAACTAATCTGAAATAATAGAAATTCTAAAACTGGTTAAATATGACAAAAGTAACAATCTGAATATGAGAGAGGAAAGTACTTCTTCAAATGTCTTTCTTTCTTTGCTTCTTTTGCGTTTCCTGTTCTTGTTTCTTTCTCACCTCCTTTGTGTCTTCATCTGATCTGACAGCATGACGATTCTTAAATCTGAAGATACAAGGATTTCACTCAACACTCTTCCTCACTATGAGTACTTTCATTTAATATTTGTATATTTTACTCTACTTTTACTGAGTTTTCTGTGCCCTTCCATTCTTCTTCACAACTTTGTTTTTGCAAATGATGTGAAATCATGAAAATCACAGAAACAGGAGAAACTTTTAGTCCCATTAGTACTTGTGATACTTAATACTGTAATACAGCAAAAATCAGATATGGAATCAGATTTGTGCCAATACAGTCAGATACAATTTCTTAAATGTAACAAAAAAAGAATTTAAGAAAGAAAACAAGTAAAACTGGACACATTATATTGACACAAATCTCATTCCACAATCTGGCTGCATGACTTCCCTTGTTAGTAACTGACTTTACACAGTCACACTGTTTCACTTTTCTAGCTTTGAGTGCCTCTCACACCACAGCTGGGGAAAGACAGGAACCAAGCCAGTGACGTGCTACCTTTAGCTTTAGTCATAGTTCAGTGCTGCAGAAATAAAGAGCCAAAAAAAAAAGAAAAAAATCAAGACATTTTGTTACTGTGGAGCCTTTTGTACGAGGCTGAGCCCTCGGGCACTGCGGCGCTCATTAATGTCCCATCGTCATCAGGCGCCACAGGGAAGGGAGGCTCCGGCTGCTCAGGCCTCTTAAGGCTAATTTACAAGAGAAGCGGCAGCCTCAGGGTCATGACTGACTCTTTAGAGCCTGGTCTATACTTTCTGCTTCAAAACTTCCTGCCCTCCAGTGCTTTGATTCCCACTGGAGCACAGGACTTGGAACATGCACTGCGTAATTAAACAGCTGAAGAGAAAATACCCCACGAGGATCAGTCGTCATAAAGTACACTTCATGTTCCAACTTCATCCCGGTCACACAAGTGAAAACTCACTTCACGGACATTCGCTGATCTTCCAAAGGGCTGATTGATCTTGAGTGTAGGTTTTAAAGCTTTGTGCAGCTGAAATTAAAGAGCGGTCCAATCAGAATCAAAGCAATATGATACGACTAAAGAAGCGGTGGAAAAAAAACCCAAAACACTTTGTCAGTTTTTCAAACTTCTCCGTCTGGAACATGAATAATTCATAATCACAGTCCTACATTTCCATATGCTGCCGAGCCACAAAGATGAAGCCTTTTCTTTTTAAATCTTTCACATTTACATTTGAAGCACTCAGCTGATAGACACTGGTGCTCAGGGTGACTTCAAGTGTGTGAGCTTCATCTTAGCATAAACATGTTTTTATTATACGACTGCCCATCTCCCCTTAAACTTGACTTTAGATGACGAATCAAATGGAAACGTTCCCCACAGGCATCAGCGTTTAATGATGTCTGAACACAAACGTACAAGAACTTTTGCCCCACTGTATTAAAAAAAAAGTGAATTCAAGTTCAAGATAAAGAATCTGACGAAAGCATTTGGTGCCAAATACTGAAACTGCAAACCACAGTCCACTGCCACCAGGCTTCAGTCCCGTCTCATCATCTGTATACACAAACTCTCTGAAGTAGCGTTCACAGCAACTGTCACCTCAGCTCCTGCAAAAACAATCCATCTGCGTTGCCTCCTGTAACTAAGTCATAAAAGACAAGGCTTCCTTCTTTAAAAGGGAAGTAAACACAGGTTGTCCACACTCATTTCTAATGACCACCTGTGAACCAACTCACCTGCTTTGCACAGTCGTGAAGAGACTGCGGACTTTTATCATGCACAGCCTTGAGCAGAAGTTCCTCTATAAAATCTAACTCCTGATATAATTTTAAAAACTATTGATCAAGTCTGAATTCAGTTTCAAACAAATATTCTCATCTAGTACCCGGTATTATGGAAAGTGCACAATCCATTTCTACATTGAATAATGCAAATGAAACTGGATTATCCCCTTCAATAAATCATAATTATAATGATATCTCCAGCTGCTACCAGAGCTCTGCAATCAATATTTGGTGGAATAACAGTGATTCTTCATGACAGCTCTGATATGTCCTCCTGGCATTCTCCATCAATGCCTGATCAATACCTTATTAAGCTGAATCAGACTGAACTGCTGCTGGAGTTAACAAACACAGACAGCTGCAGAGAGAGCAGAGTCGGGAGCAACTTGGAAAGACAAAGACAAGATACTCAAAAAAACAACAGCAAAGCTTCAGATATTTGTTCCAGAGGCAGCAAATTATCAGAGTCAAATTCCTTGTTCTGTCTGATATAAAAAAGAAGCAGCGGTAATCTACAAGCAAAGATTGGTATTTGATAAATTACTTGACAATGACTGACAATTACTTTAGTAATCATCTGTCAATCAAATAATCAATTATTGATCTAACTGTTTACTGCATCAGATTGCACTTAAGTACAACTGCAACAAACAATTCTGTTCATCGCAGAATAGGCGTAAAGTTGCTAATTTAACTGATTGTAAGTTTGGCCATTTTTTATTATCAAATTATCAACAACAACCTGTGAGTTCGTCTCTTGACACTTTGATGTCCAGTCTGTTGCTCTCAGCTCCAAGAACATTGGTTCCTACTGAAGAAGTTTTTTTTCCCAAACTCCTCACAACAGTTCCATTTGTGAAATGAATAAAGTCTCAGTAATTTCCTAAATCAGCTGATCACCTTCGGTTTTAGCAAACATCGCTCAAACAGGAGGAAACAGTACATTTGTCGGGGGGGACTATTTTCAGCAGCGGATTAATCCAGATTTGGTGCTCTAGTGAGTATAGTGAGTATTTGGGGCAGGAGGGTGGTGGGAGTGGGAGTGGGAGTGATTCAAAATAAACTACAGTGTGTGTGTGTGTGTGTGTGTGTGTGTGTGTGTGTGTGTGTGTGTGTGTGTGTGTGTGTGTGTGTGTGTTCATGGTAATGAAGTGCAACAGTGTGGTTCCTTGATGTGTTTTTAATAGTTTCTGAACAACAGTGAAGAGGAATAAGATCTATCAGCCTTTGGATACACACTCTGCACTTTTGTTGGTTTTGGCCTCTTATAGAATATTAATAGAAAATTAGAGAATATTACCAGACTTATCCTAAAGGCAGAATGTACAAATGTGACAACAGAGTCTGCTGTAAGGGATGACTCTGCATCCTCTCCAGCGAAAGGACGCTCTCTCTCCCTCTCTGCCCTTAAACCCTTTGCTGCTTCACTAATCATCCCAAATTACCATCGGTATGGCCCAATACGTGACAAACTGCAGCACTCTCCCCCCTTAAGAAGCTTTGGGCCACAGGTTGGTCATCCTAATCTGACAGTTAAAGCATTACTGCCCTCTAACAAGACCCCAGTCCCGTGAAAAGAAAACAACAAGTGGCCTCCCCTCCTCCTCCTCCTCCTTCTCCTCCTCCTCTCTGGCTGCACTCAATAAAACCCAAAGCTGCCCCATTTTCACCTGTTCCATTCAACAGTCTTTTGTGTGAGCCAAACTGTGTCAACGCTGGCCTTTCCGGAGGTCACAGAGGCCACTTTCTTAATGCGAGGTGGACGTTTTAAAGCCCTGAGCTGAGAGCTTGGTTGCACAGCTGAAACGTGCCGCGAGAACCGAGAATGAAGTTCGACTCTGCCAGACTTCCATTGAGGAAATCTGTCGAGGCAAGCATCCAAACTAAATCCCTTGTATGAATCATATTAATTATATGTGCGTCCTGCATTTGTTTTTGCTTGCTCTACATTTAAAGACTAATCCCACATCAGAGTATCTGTGTTCGTTAATGCATCCTCTGCAAGGACACTAATACCAATAAACCTCATTTGTGGTGAATTTTCCCGAGTTTTACAGACAGTGAAACAAAAATGAGTGAAATCTCAAAAGATAAGCAATAAAACAAAATAAAAGTCAGAAATGGATTTTTTTTTTTTTATTGCTTATCTTACAGGGATGTTAAGGAGTAAAAGTGACAATTCAGCACTCAGAATAAAACACGTTTAAATGTGTCTATAAAGTCGAGTTTCAAGGGGGTGATTTAAAAGATGACGCTGAAGGATCTATTGTTTCACATCACCTTTTCTTCATCTTTTTCCTTTAATTTAGGAACCTTGCATCTAAATTCCTCTCCTCTCCTCCTTCAGGAGAAATAAAGACATGAACGTAAGATTATATAACTGCATTTGTGGCATTCAAAGTGCTGAATGCCTCTGATATGTCTTCTGTAAATGGATACACTCGCAGACTGCTGATAGACTTCGGAGATGTTTCTCCTTAACGATCCATTTGAGACTTATAAAAGGATTGAGTGCATATAAGGAAGGGAATAAAAGAGCAGAGCAGGAAGCGTGATACACCAGAGAGAGACAATCTGAGGGTTTGTTTCCTCAGGAACAAATTTTCAGCAGTTTGAGAAAACCTTGCACTGATATTGAACAAAACTTGTTAACACTTGAAGAAGCAGTGAATGAGGAGCAGAGGAGCAGGCAGTCTTATTTAATGCTTTGCTACTTTCTGCAGAAAGGTTAAGTGCCCCAGTTTGACACAGTCTCATCAATTGATGCTCACACCACAAACTGCACATGTAATGCAGACAGAGGAAGTAGGTAGAGGAGGGAAGGTGATCAAATTTCTGCTTTACTGACAACCCTGGTTTATGTTTACACACCGCTAATTTGCAAAAAGGAAATGCCCCTCCCCTTAAGCTTTATGGGATATAATGAGGAATTATTATTAACAAAGGTATTTCCAAAAAAGTTGTTGAACATGTGACTAAAATATTTAAATTGGCAAGCAAACTCTTTGAATCTAATAGTAGCAACTAAATAATGATACACCTTTTTCTATCCTTATGTTTAGACACTCAAAAGCAAATTTTGCCAGACAGATGTAATTTCTCTGAGCCATGCTTGTTTCTGATGAGTCAATACTAGGAATCAGGACAGTGATGTATGAAACACCAATACATGTCAATGGCTATGTTTGGTGCATTATGGTTTAAACACAAACCCACAAAACAGTTGTCAGTCATGTACTGTTTTGGAGCAGTCTTTGTTTTTTCCCCATCTGACAAATACAAAAACAGGCAGACGGACATTAAGCGAGAGGAAAATAAGTACATCCATCAGACACTAGTGAGAAAAGAAAAAGATCGAGTGGATACTAAGTAAAGGGTTTCCAGGTCTTGTCAAAGGATTTACTGGTGTCTGTAAGGGAAAATTGGATCTTATCAAGTCTAATGTGATTTAAGATCTCCTTGAGTCAACTATTGTGTGAGGTGTGCTTCCACTTAGATGAACTGACCTGTCTATAGTTAACAGGGTTGTAGAGGCCGGAGCACACTGTTTTATCAATGGGACGTCGAATGCCTCAGGTAATGTACTTATTTAACCCAAACTATGATTCTTTTCCTAAGCTTGACCAAACTGCCACCATCACCTGAAATGTCTCACAGCAGGCTTTCACTTATTATTATTGCTAACTTGAGCGTGGCGAGGTGTTCTTTTCACGCCGAGGCGAGGCAAAACATGATGCTGATAATAGACCAGCGGGTCTCACTGGTAACACACCGGCGGGTCTATTACACACTTTGACGTGATACGGGGTTGAAAAATAAAGTGTGTGTGTGTGTGTGTGTGTGTGTGTGTGTGTGTGTGTGTGTGTGTGTGTGTGTCTGACTATCAGCTGCTGTTTGGAATCAACTGCTTTAAAGTCCCACTGGGTTCCTGACTTCAGACAGAAAATCTCGAAGTGACTCAGCAGCTCCAGTCTCATCTCATCAGGAGAAATAGACTCATCACTGCTTGAGGGCTGAGTTTTATTTCATAGTACAAAAGCATGTATGAAAAATCTGGACTCTGGTGTGGAAACTCCAAGGCTCCACCTCCGTCTGGTCATTAATGTGGCATCACAATAGAGGCAACAGGGTCTTTATCAGACCTGCAAAACGCTTTCTTTCAACTTTCAAACCGGTCTCTCTGCTCGGTTGTGCAGCGTGGACAGATATATCTGTGAAGGCTCAGAATAGTTCCCCTGCTGACAGAAAAGCAGCCATGTCAGTGGCTTTCTCCGTCCACTGCCTCCGAAATAATGATCTCCATGAGAAGCTCTTATTTCTGCTATTCATAGGCGGTCACCAAAGTCAACATGAGGACATCACTACCTCTGTGGATGCTCTTCATTAGGACCTGAAGCAGCCTGTAAAAGGCCTCTCATACAGACTATTATCAGCAGGATCAATACTTCTCCAGCATTGATTGCAGCCCTTCCAACAACACATCTGAGAACACATAGCAGAAAGCCGGCGTCTCAGGTCCCTGCGGCCTACTTGCCCTTGGACTACCAGTCCTTTTCTGTTCCAGCTCCAAACGCACTCCCACCTCCTCTAAACAGGCACAGCTCTCCCACCAGCGGTACAGAGATCTCTCAGGCTCTGCTGGATTCTGCCGACCTGTATTTTTCACCCACGCATGCCAGAGAGATGAATGGGTCGGCCGACTAATGACAGATAAGGAGAAGCCCAGCCTCTTGTCTTCTGTGCACCTCACCTTGTTTTTACTGCCGTTCCCCCTCGCAAATTACAGTGGAGTCGACTTCAGCAGCGCGCGGGTCCAGATGTTGCGCGGCAGCATCGACGACGCCTGACATTTTATCACTGCTGCCCCGCTGCAGCGCTCTGAGCGCTAATTGCAGCATTGAGAGTTAAAGTGGCTGTTTGCAGAGCAGCTCTCCCGCTGTGAAATATCTGTAGGTACAACTTCAGCTCCTCCTCGTACGTGTCCTAAGCTGCTTAGGGCCACTAGGATTGTGTTTACTGTGCTTGAAAGGGAGGCATTTGACATCAGAGACATTGGTACATAGTGAAATTAGTTGGAGTGAGGGGAGTATTTTACCAGACCCCCGAGACCCACTGAGCCAGAAAAAGATAGAACAAATACTTTATAAATGAATAAATAGTATGTCTATTACTTATGGATGCCGAAGACAAGTAAAACATGTAACATAGTGTAAATACTCAACCTCACTTGTCACTTTATTGTCTTATGCCACTTATTGTTTCTTGTTTTTTATTGCTGCCTTATTTCTTAATTAGCCACTTACTGGTATTTATTTTTGAGTTACGGTTTACTGTCTGTTACTGCTGCTGTGACAAGTAAATTTCCCCTAAGGGGGATCAATAAAAGTTATCTTATCTTATCTTATCTTATCTTAAATTACTGTTTTAAAGACTCTTTATTCTAGAGCTGAATTTGTCAATAGTTTTCTTGAGAAAGAGAAACAACAACTTAATAATCGACTCATTGCTTAAGTCATTTATTAAAATGAGGAGAAGGGAGGGTGGAGGAGTGAGGAAGCATGGCAGGAAAGCAGAAGGAGAAGGACGAGGAGGAGGAGAGGCCGGGCTATTGACGCTCCTGAACCAAACTTGCTCGTCGATGCTATTAGTGCTGTAGATTAATGTTTGCTGGGCCTCTGTGCCGGAGAGGGAAAGGTAGGAGGCGGGCGAGGAGTCGATGGGGAGCCGTGAGGCCGTGTTTACCTTTCCACGCACGTCGCTGACGGAGGCCCAGGGGTCTGCTGGGGCCGAACGGTGAGCGGGAGGCACGCCGGGCTTTGTGCTATTTTCGGTGGACAAGATAAAGGATGCCGTGTCGCTGGGCTCAGACGTGGGAGGCACGCGGCGCAGGGCAGCAGTGATCGTCGGCTATTATTGTCCCTCCAGGCTTATTGGTGGCATTTTAACCCCGCTGAGACGAGAATAGTGCTGCCCTCGATTTTTTTGTTTCTGCTCAGACTTCAGCGTCCAACTTTGACTCCAAAGTTCATTATTGCTTTTCCATGCATAATATACTATACAATCTGCTCTCATGTAAAGCTGATGGTGAATTACTTGATGGATCAGTGGAAAGTCAAACTGTTGTTAAATGTTTTCTTCACTTTATGACATTACTGTGGGAGAGGCAGTAAAGTTTACAAGATGCCTATCAACGAGGAAAACATTTTTACAGTGCAGGTGATACAAGTCTGGAACATTTAACTGTTAACCTATCATTTGGGCCTGACTGCATGTGTGGGCATCATTCTTTATTGTAAAGGTTGTTACTGCATTTTCATTAGTCCTGCATCCCAGTGCATTTCCTCCATCATACAACCATGCACTTATTATGTGCTCGATCGCCATCATTTCTGCACGATGTAGCAACAGAGTGGATCCCAACTTGAGCGCCATGGACCCTCTGGAGTCCTTGAGACATTTTTAAATGTCTCCAGAAAAAGTCGGAGGAAGAGTTTAATTTCACCATCATTTAGGCCTCCAAGATTATATACTATATATCATATATTATCTTTGCAGGATAATCAGTCTACAGTTTAACCATTTATTGATATACAATAAATATACATATACATATTGATATACGTATCAATAGAATTTCCCCATGGGGATGAATAAAGTATCTACCTACCTACAAAGTTCAGTCTAAAGCTTGAAGGCAGAAGTTGAGGGGACAATCTCACCATGACGTCCATTTAGTAGCTGCTCTGGAGCTTTTCAATTGTTACATGATATTCATCGTTCATCAAGAGAATCTTTGCACAGTCTTTCCCCTATTTATCTTAACCTAACTTTGTATTAACTGAAGATTAACATGAGGATTTATATATTGTACCTTTGACTCCTTGCGTTAGAAGACTTAAAATTGAGGTTAAAAAATGAAGACATTGGGGAAAAAAGGTAAACTAATATCCAGTTTGTGACAAACAGTACTGCATGAATGATGTGAATGGATTTCCCAAACTATTCTATTATCTACTACTCTGATCTTTCCCTATAAGCTGAAACCTAAAAAAGCCTCTGAAGTGGGCCTCTACAGCATGACAAACATGTTACAATTGTTAAACCATCATCCTGGGATGTCATGAAATTAAAACCCTGACACACCAGGTCACCGAACTATAATCCCCTTATTTAACTCTGAAGCCTAATTCCTGACCCCCTCCTCCAGCCAGGGCTTTGTTTGCATGTCTCTCTGGCACTGAAACGACGGACACCCCACCGAGCAGCACTGTCGCGGGGGTAGAAACCCTCAATAAAACCCTGACAGCCCACCGGAGACAGAGCTGTCAAACGCCCGGAGGGTGTCACCGAGTGGGACAGCTGACTCAGCCGAGGCAACAAAGCAGGAAAAATGGGACATGTAAATGTAATTTTCCCCTATTACATAAATGCTGTGATAAGAGCAGCGCAGCTTCACACCACGGTCTAATTGCAATGAAATCATTTGATGTTCCGTCTGCGAATCAGAGCAAACAAATTACAGTGTCCCCCCTCGTGCAAAGCAGCTCATCAAAAATTCATCCCACGTTCTGGCTCCAATACAAATGTTCGTGCCTCTCCTCCTGCTTCAGAGAGAAAAAGTGCTTCTCATATTAAAGCAAACACCTGTGAGACAGGGGCTCCTATTGTCTTACACACTGTACACAAGTGAAAGAGATGAACTGGATGTTTGCACGGCCGGCTCCCCAAACGACGTTCAGACGACTTCTCAGCTCGGGAGGAATTTAAAAAATGTCCTTTTTTTGTTGTCGTCACCATACAAATCTCACGCTCTTTGCAGGCTGAAATAATGACCGAAACAAAAGAGCCACGCTGTCAGGACAATGAGGCGACGGTTACGATAAACGTTTAACGTCCTCATTCAGTCACACATTGTTTGTTGTCTCGCGCTGACAATGAAACGGGCGGAAGGGGTCAAACGCAGTGTCAGCTCCTGTTCTCTCAGAATAATCAAATTTAGATTACAGATCAGATCCAAGCTCACTGATCGTAGGAGTCATGAGTCTGTTGCCACTGAATTTTAAATTCATCCTTCAGCATCTCGTTGATCCTCAGGTAAGATCTGCTATCAGAGCACTCAAAAAGGCTCGGGGCCTCACATTATGTTAAATTCTGTCAATGAAGGTCTTTTCACAGGCAAAACAAAGGGACAGGAGCTCTTAGTCTGGACCTCAGACTGGCCTGTAATAAAACCAGTCCGGGCATGTTCCCTCTCTAACCAGAGGGCAAGGATCATTTAAACAGACCAGAGAGAGCACAGCCAGTTTTAAATGGACTTCAGACACATCGAGTGTCTTTTTATGAACACGAGAAAATGTCATTGGATTACAGGCCATCAACTAAAGAAGGTGAAGATTAGTACCGTTTCCACATGTCATTTTGAAAAGTGCTGGCTTAAAAGGAAAAGATCGACTTCAGAAAAGCTCATGAGAAAGATAAGATCAGATAAGATTTTCCGTTATTCGTCCCACAATGGGGAAATTTCCAGGTATAAAAATGTTTTCTGAAAGAGCCAGCGTCTGCAGTGTTTAAGCTGATTTACAAACAGCATCATGTCCAAAACTCATTTTATAGCTGAGAAAACTGAATTCTGCTGGTTTTTAAACTCCAAAAAAATCTGTCTGTGAATGATAACTCATCCTCAGTTCGCCAACAAATAAAAAAACCTGGACGTCTTTTGTCTGGGTTTGTTAGGCAGTAAAAGATAAGATAAGCCTTTATTCGTCCCACAGTGGGGACAATTTACATAAAATGTTTGGTCCAAAGCTTTATTCAACACAGTATTAAAAACTATTGACAATCTAAATTTAGTGTGACTATTCATGGTCTCCAGAGGAAGAACCCTAACAATTTTGTTGAATCCATGGCCAAAATTTCCATTTATGAGCCAGGAAAGTCAAATCCAGAGGCCAGTGAAGAAATCAACTGATTCATACTTCTCAGAAAAAGAACCCTTTCCATTCCCTGACCTTTGTTTGACTTTGAATGAGCTTCCCTAGAGGACCACAGTCAGGACAAAGTTCACATCGCTGTCTTTACTTCTGATGAGTCTGAATAGAAAAATCATCTCACTGCTTTTGGTTCCCTTGAAAACAGTAATGAATAAACATTGTGTCGCCTAGTTCCCCTAATCAGGCTTTAAACTGTTATGCAGTTTCTGAAATCACTTCCTATTTTATTCCTGCTGCACTATTATTTCTTGCCGACATTTTAGTCACAATATATTTGTCTCCAAATTCCCTCAAGGGCAAAAAAGTGTCCATATGCAATGCCGTGAAATAACAGTTTCTCCGACATGCAAAATGATTTATACGTGTTTGTCACTGATCACTATAAGGTGAACAGTTTGTCTATTACACAGGGAATAGTGAAGGAGTAAACGAGTGATTTCTGACAGCACTAGTCTCTGCTGATGAAAACAAGCCTCCATCTCTCGTGAATAAATAAAAGTTTTTGTTTCGAAATCTCAACTCAACCACAGTGTGAGCGTTGAAGTGAGCGAGGAGAGCTGAGAAATGCAATTCCAGCCGCTGCGACCTGCTCAGCTCAATACTCTCAATCCATGGGAGGATGTAAACAAGGAGTCGGAGGAAGGCTGAGAGAGATGAAGTCAAACTCACTTGCCAATCATGAATCAACATCTACCGCTTCAAATAAGAGCCAGGAAGTGAGAGAGATCAATCGTCTCCTCGATAACCCAGCAGTCTTTTTTGTTTTCCTCCTTTCTTATCAGTCGGGCAGGGAGCCAAGAACTGCACGCCGGAGTAATCCCAGCATCCTGTGGGGTCGAGCAGAGTGGGAGCGGGCTTTGTTTTCTGCTGAGGGAGGCAGCGGTGTTCAGGTGAGGAGGGGAAATGAAGTCATCGACAGGCCGAGTCTGGCTTCCAACATGTTACCCCGAGGCAAACATCCATCTCAACCTGTCATCATCAGCTTTATCTCGCAGGCTGCGATTCCACCGGGCTCCTTTTAGTAAAAGGTTAACAGTGCAGGGTAATGAGCGGAGACACAAAGATAATCGTACGGCACTCATAAAAGTCTCTCTGACAGACCGAGGCACAATTATACCACTGAGCTTTAAATCTCGGGGAATTTTACACTTAGGCTTTCCCCGACGTGGATTTGGAGATTTATGCCAATCATACGCGAAAGAGTATGAGATGAGATTTAGAGCAGACATCTGATTATCTCTTCACGTCACGAAGAGGAGGTGAAATTTCCATATGAAGGAGGGCGTCCATTTTGTTCTCACCAGCACAAGTTTTTACAGTGAACATCTGACTGATTTTGATCTGATTGGCTCACTTAAAGGAGCTTTCCACGGATTTAGATGAAGGTTTTGAAAAACTCTGACTCACACTTTAGACTTAATCATAAATAGGAATAATGTAAATATCCAATAAAAGAGGGCTTAAAATCCGGCTACAAAGATGAATCATAGTAGGCTGAAAGTCAATTAGCAGCTGTTGTCAGCTTTAGAACAGGTGCAGCAATTATCACTGTGATATGTGAGGATGTGCAGCAACAAAGGTCGATGTCTAGATGTCAAGGAAATGATTTTACGTGTCAAGAGGAAGAGAGCAGCGCTTCGAAATGCAACTTGATTAGTGTTGAAATAATTAGTTGATTGATCTATTAAATGATCAACAGGCAATTACTTGACAAATATTTTGGGTACTGTTCTCAATACTATTCAAAGACAAACATGAACAATCTTCAAATTCTCCCTTCCCAGAATACCTACATGGCACTAGAGCATGGTTTACATCTGGATCATGGTTATGAATCATAAACTGTGATTAGGCTTTGGCAATGGGGCAAGATGCAAACTGTTGAAACTGGATGCAACAACTGACATATTTTATTTGTTTTCCTATGATATTTGCTCTCAGCAACTAAAGCATTACCAATGTTTTTTTTATGGCAACGTTTAGACACCCACAGCACTGGGTAAGGTTAAAGTCAGCATTGGTTAAATATTAAAAGAGTAAACAGTGACTTCAAGCACAAGAAAGGACAAGTTTACTGAAACCACAATCTTTTCCCAACGCTGCCAAAACCAACTGATTTTCATTCTCTCCTGGCAGGAAACCTCTGGCAGTCATGACATTACTGCCTAAATGCCTCCTTCAAACAGCCAACGTTGGTTTGTTTTAACCAGGACCATAAGCTCTCTCTGCATTTAATCAAGCATCTGCGGTCCCCTATAGTTAACCAGATCTTTACCATAGAGGTGATGGATCAGAGTACACTTGCGTGACTCTTCTTAACACAAGCTTCTCTTAAAATGAGCAATATGAAGAAGTCAGCTTGGGTTTTTTTCATGACATTTCCGACATTCTAGAGATTAAATGATTAGTCAATTAACTAAAATGAACAGATAAACTCATTATAAAGCTAAAATAAGACAGACCTCGGAAGCTGTGACTTCCTCACTTCAAAGAGCTTCCACATGAAGAAGAAGAGCCTGTGTTACTCTATCTACTCCCTGAACCTCTTTAACTCCTCACTCTGCGAAGAGCTGCTGTCTCTTCGGTTTTGCTTCACCTGCTTCATCAATAATCCAGACAGACACAAAGGAAAATGTGGTTGACCAGAGATTGACTTCTTAGCGGTGGGAAAAAAAAACTCAAGGTGGGAAGGAAGATGATGGCTCCTGTCTCAAAGCAGGGGAGAGGAAGAAGAGGGCAAATGTGAAGCCAGACCCACCTCCACCAGAACATCACCGTGCTTCCATGCCTTGTGCCAGTGCTGTGAGCTGATTGGACCATGGGTGGCGTTTGAAGTGAGATGGAGAACTTCCCATAAAATCAGGCCTGGTTCTCAACCTTCAGCTTTAGTTATAAAGAGAAATTCCGCTGAATGTGCCCTGACTTTTAGTGGTGCTTTGCTAAAGTAGCTGTAGATTCATCGCCTTGCTTAATGGCACTTGAGCAATAGCTGTTGAAGAGGCAAAGACCACAATTCACCTCCTACATTTTCTAAATGCTTATAAGAAATAAAGTGTACAACTGTATCAATTACATTCTTAATGTTGAAAGGAAAAAAATAAATCAATACAATTTTTGTCTTTGTGCATTTTCTGCTTCAGTTTTCAAAATTCACAATTCTAAGCAGAACTAGACTTCAAGTACACCATGAGAACTTCAAAGTCCTTCTGTATGAATGTTGAGGGTTGCTCTCAGGTACACACATGCATGAAGCTTATTTCACATGTTGGAGTGACGTTGTTGAAGCTTTCAGTTATTTTGTACTTTTCTTTTGCAGATGAGCTAAACGACTGAGCAGAGTAGCTCAAGCAAAACTGCTATAAACTTTGTACGTTCATTGTTCTGTGAAATTCAAATTTTGAACAACTTTAGGGTGTTGAGAGCGATTAGCGAGTTGAGACTGAACAAGAGACTGCTTTTGTGCCCTTGTACAATGGTGGAGCTTTTATAATTAAATTATTTTGTAACTCAAGAGAATCTCCAACATACGAAAACCTCCCTCGTGTGTTCTCGTTCTTCGTAGCTATTTGAATTCCTGCAGTTATTTCTCGCAGACAAAAGAAGTCATTTTTAAGCAGTTGTCTCTACAGATATTCTCCTTCCTCCTCCTGTATTCAGGACAGAAAACAGGAGGGAAACCCAGGGATAAAGCAGAAAAAAATGAGCCCTGTGGATAGCAGGTTTGTGATCTGCAGCGTGTGTGAACACGGACGTCTGAGCCGACGGGGACAAAGACTTGGCTCAGTTTAACGCTTCTCTGTATAAACACTTGTAGCTCCAAGAGCCTGCAGGCACAGACAGAAGGAAAAGTAGAGCAAGAAAGACCAACCAGGGCTCAGGGCTGCATGCTGGTATTTACAGATAAGAGGCAAACTGGCTTGAATGGCGAGCCGGGAATCAAACACTCTGAATGAAGTGAGAGACAAAAGGCCGACGACCTCCCAGACCTTCGGCGATGAAACTGTCAAAGCCACCACCGGATGGCCTGGAGGGTCGGGGGGGTCAGAGGTGGGGGGAGGGTTGATGAGAAAGGGGAGCAGCTAACTTGTTTGTTTGCCCATTAGCCCGGCAACTGGGTGTTTGCCAAAGGTTGCAAAGCTTCAGTCGGGCCCTCCACAGCTCTGCATGTCTGCCCAGAGCTGGTGGGGGGAAAAGGCTTAGTTCCAGTCGAAGGAGCATGGCGAGGACTCATTTAGCCCCGGCAGCACTGCTGAGGCGTGGGACAGTGTCAAATAGAGGGCCCTCCGAGGGGTCGTTACATGAAAGATGGAAAAAAATAACTTCCAATACTCTGATTAATGCTTTTAATAAAATAAAGCCTACTTGTGCCTCATAAAGCCATCCCTTTTCTTTTATCCTTTGTCTCAGCTTTCCCCCTTTATCTATACATATTTCCTTCTTTATCCACCCCCTCAGGCAATGACCAACATTAGCACTGCCCTACTAAAATACAGTAGCCTCTTCAATCATTTCAGCCTGACTCCTGCGTTGGCACAGCAGGGGTCCAACACAGAGGGTTCTGGCAGAAAAAAGAAATTAAAGCCAGCTCGACTTTTGCTGCAAACTCAACATCAAGCATGAAATACAGTATCTCTGCCGTTTATATCACAACTTTACAGGTTCGTAAATGAGGTGTAAAATCCTGCCTCGCAGTATAATGTACCGGCGTGCAGTGTTTTGTGTCTAATCAGCCTTCACACTCATGTTCCTCAGACTGGACTTCCTGGATCACGCTTCATCTTCTCACCCCCACCTGTAGCAACATGCCCAACAAAAACCTGCTGCATTTTTTTCAAAACACAGCACTTTTTTTTTTGCGTCTGTGCATGGCCTTACACAACCTTCCATTCATCGTCTCCTCTCCTTTTACCTCTCATCTCTCCAGAAACCGGCTCCTCACAGGCTCAAATGACACAACACCTCCCTCCTGGGCTCGTTACCCATCAGCCCCAATCTGAGGATCCTGTCCTTCCTACACCACTTCATCTGTCACTACGTGCTACTTTCACATCATTAAGCTTCACACACTGGGGAGTGGTACTTGTATTTTAGCATTTAATAGAAGGAGATCTGTGAGATCTGTAACATCTGCAGTCATTCAAACACATTTCTGATCAGTTCTGTGGAAGCATACAACCTTGTTTTTCCTTTCAATTTGAAGGAAGCAAATGTTTTAGTCTGCATAGATTGACACATAGAAAAAGGCTGTTTTGTTCACTTTTATCTGCATTAGAAGTTTAATTTTCTTCCATCTCCAGTTTGCAACCTTCTCACCATGTTTTTTTTAAGATTTTAAGAACCAAAACCTGTGGCTCCTTACTGAATAAGTCTCAAAGTGTCTTGAAACTTTAATGCACTCATGCAATCTAAACCCGCCTCAGTGATGGACGTGAAAATAAAACAACACTTTTTTCGATACTGCACTTTATGAGCTTCCTCCCTCAAACAAAACAAATGGGAAACCGCTGCTCTGGTCCAAAAGTACGGAGGGATTCAAGACGCATGATGCAGTTTAGCTTTAAAAGCATCTTGAAAAGAGCAGCCAGTGTAGGCACTTCACAGCCTCGGGCCACTTAATAATTCAGATGTGGTAGAGCTGCGAATGGCAAGTCCTCAAATGATCTATTTCTGTGTGTCCTGTGCCACAGTGCTTCTGAAAAGCCCCTATTCTCCTGACAGCAGAGCGGCCGGCGCTCACTTCATTATGTAGGGAACTTCACACATCACAGCAGCAAGGAAACCCTCTCAAAGGGATAAATGTGGAGGAACAGGGTGTACTGGCTTTGGAGCGGGGGTTAATTTGGAAAAATCAGAATTCAGAATCTAACAAATAAAACTACTCAATAAGCCTGGCTAGGTGGAGGAAAAAAGTCTGCCGCTCAAAACAAGCCTTTATCCTTGACCTGACTCGAACAGTGGCAGCGGTTGAAGACGCGGCACATCACGTCCCAGGCTGAAGAACTTCGTCGTGCGCTTGAAGTTTGTTTTTGATGTCGTGTTGATGCCGAGAACCAGACACAAACAAGCTCTGAGTGAGTCGAAAGTTTAAATGGCATGAAAACTGAGATGGCAGAATCTGAAGCTCTGACAGAAAACATCTCGAGTCTAGATCGTCAGCTCGAAAATCTGGCCACTAATTCTACAAATTCACTGATCGTTGATTAACTGAAAAATTATACAGTATTGACAATCCAGCAAATGTCTGTACATTGAAATAAATAAAGTTTGAACTGAATTGAATGTGTACATCACATTTTAAGTGCTGCATGACACACACTAAGTAGACGTATGAAATCATGCAAAAACATTGCAGAAAAGCTTCAGGCATCATAATGTCAGTGCTGAGCTTTCTTTTGCACAATCATAGAAAACAATGATTATGCAGCTCAGTAAACGAGTCATCTGGTCCATGACATCAGAAAAAAATTCACAAATGTGAAAGAAAGAGAATTTCTTTCCTTTGTTGTCATGAACACACACAGTGTAGATTATTTCATCCTGCTGCCCCAAATTCTCACTACAGCACCAAATGTGGATTCATCCGCTGCTGAAAATAGTCCCCAACCAACACTATGATGATATTCACATTTTAAAGCCAAAGTTCACCAATAACAATTAACTGAAAACTACTAGTTGGAAGTGGAAGTCAGAAGTACTGCACTCTTCATCCAGTTCAGTTTGCATTCCCTCCTCTCCTCTCGTCTCAGGTGACCCTACCTGCCCAGAATTTCTTATCAGGCTGAAAGGGGAAAATGCTGACACAAATTTTTCTGTCTCAGAGGACTGAGGTGAAGTCGGGTCCCGGCTGTAAGACATCCTGCCTTTACATCATCCCAGACTGTCATCCCTCACATGATGTTTTTCCTTAACCCCTCTTTCTGGTTTGCCTCTTTTGCCCTTGCTTTCTTCCAGCTTCAGTATTTTGTTGTTTTCTCCTGCTCTCGGCTCAGCCTTGAAGTGCGCCTGCAGTGCGTGTCTCAGTCCTCAGGGGGGGACATGAGGTCCGATTCGGCTTTTCCTCTGATCACATGAGTCGTTCAGAGCCCCACGAGGCAAACAGCAGCGTGAGCACCAGTCAGCGTCGACCCCGTCGTCACAGAGGAATTATCACTACAGCTCCGGTGTTAATCCACCGAGGGGCCTCGGAAAAGGCAGTTTCCGCTAATATGCATATTCTGTCCGGCAGCAGTCAGATCCTATTAGTGCTTTTAATGTCATACTTCACCGCTGAACCCCGACGGGCACGACGTGGACGGACATGAATACCCATGGCGAGGACGTCAGAGATATCCCTCTTTATAAGTGCTCATTGTATTTGCCTTCACTCGACTCTCCTTTTAATTTGAGTTTGAGAATTATTTTTTTCTGGCAGTGACATCAAACTCAAGTTGTGAAGCGTGTCAGGCAGCAGCAGCAATCAGATTGCTTTTGCTGAGATTGTTTTTCTGACGGTGACTCGAAACGTTCTGAAAAAACTATTTTCCTGAGAGATCACCTTGGAGCACTGCAATTATACTGAAGCAGCATTTCAGGCTCTGCAAATTACATGTGGAGGTTCAGCCCATGTGGTAGTATGATGAAGTGATCAAGGCGGAACAAATTAATAAACATATTAACATCAAATATGATTCATCTGTGACATCAGAAGAAAAAAGTTTGTGCCGGTGATTTTTTTTTCTGTCAGGATCATTTTTTGTGTTTGCTGTTGTTATATTCATTTCAGCCACAAGAGGCCGAAGGGCACCGCCCATGGGAGACGTTTGCCTTTCTGCCAGAAAGCCTTCTCTTTGAAGCAGAAAGGCTTTAGGAAGTCAGGTACAACATCTCAGACTGCTTCTTCACTTGCCTCTCAGAGTTTCCATAGTTTGGCCAAGGTGTCTGTTAAAATCCTTTATCAGGACACCTCAGTCAAATATTTAACCAGTGTTCTACATCAGTGCTCCAGGTATGATAAACAGTACTGAGGCTTCACACCACGTTAACAGTTAACTCTCACTAATGGAACTAAACTAATCATGTGTTACACTGATGAGAAACCTAGTAAAACCCAAAGTGTGAAGAGTCCATGATGATGGGTTGTGCTTGAACATAGTTTGTACAAGTCGTCTGACCAGGTCGGTCATTAAAAGTGTTTGTGGATGACATGCAACAAATGTCCTCAAGTGGACTCAAATCAGTGATGCTGTGATTACATGGTCTTTAACCCCTAGACCACCATGACTTTTACAATCAGCACACCTCTTTAAGTGGCTTTCATTTACACATCTAAAACCAAAGGGTGACACTTTGTGTGGTAAGTTGTGGTATTACTTTGTGTTGCCTATTTCAGAATGTGAAAGTTTACATGTATCAGGTGGCAGTCGTCTTGTATGTTGCAGCAAATGATGCATGGTTTTGTGCTCAATGGAAAAATCTGTCATATGAATACAATTCTAACACGAAGCACAACTACAAACCTCAGACACTTCAGAGGGATTACAGTGGTTCAAAGAGACAGAGTTTTTTTGCAAAGCAGCAACATTCAGTAGCAGTTACTGTACATTTCCTCACCCTGAATGACACAATCAGCAAATTAACTCTCATTGGAAGGAGTGAGCTGGTGTGATTGAAGGCTTTTGGACTGGGACCAGCACAATAAGCTAAGAACACAGCTCTAGCTCTGTTCAGGTTAATGCCTTGTTAAATCCCAGCTCTGCCTCTTTGTAAACCTTGGCATTACAGGCCGGGCCACCATCCTGATGGTGCTATTCTCGAGGTGCCCTACATTTTGATTCCTACAGAAACGGCGACTTGCAATGCCAGGAATTCAAGCCTTGAGGGGCAGGTGATATATTTGGACATGGTGCTGCATGTTGCCGAGCGCTGCTGTCCTTCACTGCAGGCTATACGCTGTATTTCTGCAGCATGTCAGGCCTGGTGGCACACTGCACCACCGCAATGAGTCTGGTGTTATTTAAATCTGTCACCAGCATGTAGAACGCCTTACCCACAATCCCCCGCAGCTTCATACTGTATAGCTTTTGGGTAAAAACAATAGTGTGGGTTTTAGATTTGCGCGGTTACAGAAACCTTTACTTAAGTCCTTCAGCACGTGTTTGAGGTATTGGTGTTTTTCCATCACTTTTTCTTCTCTAAAAAAAGCCACATTTTAGTTTAATGACAACAGTGCAGCCCTAACAGCCCTTAGACACTGAGTCAGCCGTCAGCCATCACTGGCAACATCTCTATACTCAGCATCTCTCACTGCACAATTCCAAGAGACCACTCCCATTTCTCTATCTCCTGCTCTCTAAACAAAGAATCTGAGAGCTTCTTTCTCCACTGGCAGCCATGTTTAGTACATGATGTAAACGTCCCAGCTGACGAGGTTGGGATGTTTTGGATGACCTGAGGGTGATGTCACTTAAGACCTGTGTTTACACCCAGCGGACACAGGCTCCTCTGAGCACACCCTTCTGTGGGTCTGATCTGATTCATCAGGTTGCAGGTCAGGGGCTGGGAGACAACCGGCTGGTGAATGATTTAGTGTGGATGTGGAGAATCAGCCAAACACCATCTCCCCTGGCCTCTGCAACTTGTCAGTAGTAACTGAACTGAGGAGAAGGTCTGACCAATCCAAACCGCTTCGTCCGTGGGAACTACACTCTTCTCTGTGGGAAAATGTGCCGACTTGCTCTTCAGCATCTCTATCTCACGCATCGTAGCACATGCATAAACCACCATGGCTTTGACCAATATGGGTTTTTGAAGACCAAAACAGGAGTTGTGTGTTTTAATAAATTCCAAAAACCAACAAGCAAAAACATCAGAATTTTGGTCTTGGCAGAGAATAAAATTCCACTGATGCAGAAATAAATATCCACTGAAACCCACACTGATAAACATCAAGGGTGATTAGCAGCTTTTTGAAAGAATACAAACATTTGATTCACTTCTTATCTTCTCTATGTTGTTATGATCAGGGCCATCCTACTCTAGGAATAGTACGAACTTCCACTAGATTGGCTGTAGTTTGACATTCTGTTTCAGGACTTCACGACGCCTAATTAACTGCCTGAACATTAAAAGACCTGGCTGCTGAACGATCAGATAGATCTTTGGCAAATCACAAATCTTGATTGGCTGCCTCTGAGTTTTTCCCCATATGGCTGCTGTCAAAGCATCCACTAGAAACTTGTTTGCCTCGTATCGCTCAAGTAGAGTGTTGTGGTATCTCTACTCTTGACAGACTGTGTTGTGAAATGGGATAGACAGACCATATTGTCTGCATGTTCCCAGCCATCTGTGAATTAATTTTTTTTTCTTATATTTTTACTGAATCCACATATAAATCACTGCATGTAACCAGGTTAATGAGAGTCACAAGGTTAGGCAGATTGAAATGTGTTTACATGCTGTAGTGACCTGGTTACAGTAAACCCACATCTACATGCAGCAGCAGCAAGATATATGTCAGTCTTGACTCCACCCATTCTGCTATTACTTTACCTGTCTGAGGTCTTTGTCATGCACATGAGCCAATTTGTTAACTACTGGCCCGTACAGACAGCCCAGAAATCTGCATTCACCAGGAGAACTCTATCTGGGGGTTTCAAGTTTCTCTAATCCACTACCGAGAACCAGGTTTCTTGTTTACGTGATGTTTAAGAAATCAGCTTGCGGGAGACAAAGCTAAACACAAGTGTGGCGATGCATAAAAGAATAATTGAGTTATTGTCAGGTGTTGAAGGATTTTAAAATTGCTGAAGAAATATGAGGGCAAATACAGGTTTACTGCCCTAATACACATATAACCTGTGTTTTGAAATGTCTGCCATCCTATAATTGTGCCTTTATGTCTTTTGTAATTTAGCTCTGTAAAATGATCTTTGTTCATGGATTGACTTAGTTATTATTCACATAGATCAAGCTGAACAGCAAATCTAATTAAATAAGGAAATTACAGTGTGGAAAAAGAAGAAAGAGGAAACTGATCATGTGTGAGATGGCTGTTTGGCTCTTATGATTATTCTCACCACAGACGTCAACCTCAGAGAGGCCCGAGGGCCTTTATTGTGTCCTGCACTTTAATCTGTGTCTTTCTTCATTTTCCATTTGCTCCTATCTGCCCACCAGTCCAGGTGTTGGGGGGGAAGTTCTTCACTTTGAACTCCAGAAAGGGCCTTTTCCCGTCTGTGTTCGAACATGCTGGGACGTCCCACCTGTCTCCCTGCCCTCTCCTTTTTCCCACAAACCCCCCGCCTCTCCCTCCCCCCTCCCCCACGTCCCTCCTAAAACACCGACTGAACGCTTTCTGCCTTTACGTCCTCGCTCTGACAATTATCCCCCTTCAAAGCCGGGGGAAAAGTAACACGGAGAGGCAGGATGTGTTCTCATACATTTACAGGATTGGAGGTGGTTGTAGGTATGTTACTGCTCACTCTGTTCAGCTTTACTGTAATTACGCTGATACCACAGCAGGAACGAAGCGGGAGTTGGTCATTATTCAGCCTGGGAACCACAATTCTACGGCCCAAGAACCATGTTTAAGGCTTTTTAAGAGAGATTACCAGTTGTTGCAAGACACAAGTGGTGTTTTTGTAAAGTGCACGGCAGAAAATTTCACTCCCTTTAACTCCAGTTCAAGTGATAAGAGGAGACAGTGATACCTTACAGCTGAAGCACCTTAATGTAAAAGCTGTGCTGGTGTCGAATGTATTAAACCTCCTTATCCTGAAACAGCATTCAGACCGTCAGTGGATACAGAGACTCTTCACTTAAATCCCACTTATACATGTAAGATAAGAAGCTCTTTAAAGTGGCAAAGTGACCCACCAGAACACTTCTTCTTTGGGCGGGAAATTTTGCATAATTTATTGACCAAAAACTGACCTGGATGCTTAAACAGACTTTTCAGACAGCTTTTTCATGTAGCTGTGGTCAGAAAGAAGCTGAGATATCGGCCATAGACGACACAGTTGGCATCAAAGGAAGGAATAAGCAAACTGCAGAGGGAATCTTTAAACGCTAAGCTGTCAATTTTCTTTGATTCTCTCCATATTTGTGCATGTTCTCAATAAGAAAACGATCTAAAAAAAAATGTACTGACTTCTCATATTGACTATTATCTCAAACTTTATGCAGCTCAAACTTCCTGTATATATAAAATGCAAATGTTCCAAAGTGTGATGGTGGGCAAGCCTCAGCCGAGAAACAGGGCGACTCCTCGTCTGTTGGCGCCTCAAGCCAAACACGACAACTTTAAACATTGAAATAAGTCGCAAGATATGAGGATCCTGCAGGGGGGGGTTTAAAGAATATAAAACAAAAAGCACATCTCAGAGCCAAACCCTGAATGTTCGCCAATACCCAGCAGAACTACTGGAATAAAGCTCATCACAAACTTCCATCTAACTTTAAAAAGAGCCTAACCTTCAATCGGCGGAGCAGCGGGAGTCGGCCGCTCTCCTCTCGGCAGCTGGGCCCTCCGCCGAGCTGCATCGCGCTCTCTCATCGCCATTATCATCCACAAAGTCGGTATGAGGTATGCATTATAGATGAGACACATCATCTCGGCTACATGGCAGACAACAGAGGATGTGCGCCAACCCCTACTGATAATACATACACCTTTTACCACCTATCTCTGCACGTACACGCACTTAAAGACTCCGTCCGTCAGTCATACTAACCTGGTAATGCGCCGTGTGAATAATACATGAGCAAATACCCATTAGGCTTTGCAAACGGACACGATATCCTAATTCTGTGAGCGGATCGGGGTCTCTAGAGAAATGAAAAAAGGATGAGAGGGTGCACCTACCGCATACAGCGATCCCTCGTAGGTACAAGCTCCTAGGATGACAGACAGGTGAAGGAGAGGGAGAGAAAGAAAGAGAGCATTAGCATTAGAGTCCAGTCGTGATCACACCTTTGGTTTTGATACGTGACAAAACTGTTTTTTTTGCATCTGGGATTATTTTAATCTGTCATTTTAATTCCTGTAGACACAGACGGGTCAAACAGCAGATCAGCCTCGCGAAAGATGAGGAATCAATTCCCTTCAAACTCTTGTATATGAGACCCCATAAGCCCTTATTGTCAACTGTGTCCCCACGTACTGTCAAACTCTGAAAGTGGTCAATACATCTCTGCCACACTTGAAAATGTCAGGTGAATAAACAGATTGCGAGTCCCCTGTGGAAGAATAATCCAGGAGCAGATCTTCAAAATCTCCCTGACTGGAAATTAAGCCATGGTATCAACATACTTTAAAAGGTCTTGTGTTACAGGAATTCACTGATACACTTCGATCACAAATGTTTGGTAATTATGTTAAAGTTTGATTCAGTTTGAGTAGCCCTTCTAAAACCCACTCCTTTATCAGGAGCCCCTCCCATTTTTGGAGCTGTAGAATACAAGCAGGAAGCATGTCTCAGTTGTACAATCCTGATTGTTTCTCCTCCATCAATAATCACTAACATCTGTCAATCAGGTGCATTTTCAGCATCTCTACTCAACATCGATTCACCTCACAGTTGTCATGACTAAAAAGAAACGTTAAGTTAGTTTTTCCATTATGTTGTCTTGTCACTTCCTGTTTTATTTTGATAACCGTCTCCCTTCACGTTTCAGGTAACTTGCCCTACCTTCTGTGTTTCCCGCCAGTGTGATTGTCTGCCCCGCCCTGATTGTCTCCACCTGTTCCCCATTACCTCGTGTATATAATGTCTGCGTCTGTCCTGTGCCAGTTTGTCATGTCCGTCAACCCGTGCCTCATTCTCCATGTCTTTGTTGCCAGGTTTGATCTTCATGTTGCTACTTTGCCTTTTTCACGTCTCGTTTTTCCTCAGCCTTGCTCGAGTGCTTTTGAGTTCATTACTTTGTTTTACATGTTCGTTTGTTTCCTCGTTACAGTAATTTTTTGTTGCACTTTGTTATTCATCGTACCTCATCTGAGTGATTTTGAGTTCAATAAAGACTTTTACTTTGAAACTCCTGCCTCAGTGTCCTGCATCTGGGTTCAAACTCTGACTGAGTCTTGTCAACTGTCAAATCTTGCATTATTTCAAAAGCTCATGGTTTAGTTTGAACACGCACATGTTTTTTATAAACTGAAATAAGACAGCACATGCATGAGGTCACCTAGTATTCAGAGCAGGGGTGTTGTACATTCAAAATATCAAAAGCACCTGTGTGATGTAATAAACCCAGTTATGTGTGCCTAACTTTGGGTGTGAACTCTCCATGAACACCCAACCCAGTTTGAACTTAAAGTCATAACTAAGGCAATCAACAATCAAAGAGAGGGTCTGATCATCATTGTTGTTGTGTGCATTAACTTTCTGGCTGTGGCAGAAAAGCTGATGTTTTACCATTAGTGAGTATAAGTGTGTGATGATTTGTACGCTGTATGATTTACACCTAGCCTACGGGCATGTGGAACTATTTAGTTGTTACTTAGAGTTAAGTTGTATCTGATCTCAGTGGTGCGTGTTGCTTTTATTTAAGTAATGCATAAATCACAACCTTGTAATAATTTATAACCAGGCTGAGTTTGAACCTACACACAGCTGCTGCAACAGGCTGCAGACGCCCCGCCATCATCACTGGTTCGACTAAATCCATCCATAACATCCGACACACAACTGTGACACTGCACATGTACAAATACACACACCCAACCCCAAACACCCCACATATGCAGAGACTGAAGACGGAAGGATCATCTCTTTACATTCACTGTAAGCCAGGTGTGTGTGTGTGTGTGTGTGTGTGTGTGTGTGTGTGTGTGTGTGTGTGTGTGTGTGTGTGTGTGTCTGTGTCTGTGTGTGTGTCTGTGTGTGTGTCTGTGTGTCTGTGTCTGTGTGTGTGCAGGCAAATCTTTGGGGTTATCAGATCAGGATCAACAATGTGTTTAACTTAACTGAACTAATTCCCTCTATAGTTGCACAAACACAGTCGACGCTGCCTTTCAAAGCTAAAGCTGCCGATCAGTGTCTGGATGACAACCTTCGCTAACTGTCAATAATGATTAATGAATAACTCTTTCAAATGTGACAACTGGTTGTGTTCAGTGTAATCTATGTGTATCTAAAAACAAAATCAAAAACCAACATTAATGACTGAATTTCGTGATAAAGGTGCACAAACCCTTTCCTTAACCCATAACTAAATAAATAATAATCTGAACACCTATAAAATATAACCACATAATATATAATTATTCCCAATCAGAATTCAGAAGTGTATCGCTTTTGTTTTGTCTCCTAACTCCTTAACACTCAGCATTCTTCATCAGGAACAGTTGTCAATGGGGCCTCTAGAAATTTGAAAGCCAGGAAATATGCAAGCTTTAGGTTGAAATGACAGAAAGCTGATAATTATCTCCGCTCATCTCGGAGGCTAAATGTTAAGAAAACACAAACAGACGGACGGACACGTGTCACAGTCTGGTCTGAGGTCTGAACCACACACACAGACTGGAGAAATCTGACACACCTGAGGGCTGAATAAAGCCCGAGGTGAACATCTACAATAGTGGTCCTGCTCCACAAAACAAGAGCAGAGACACAGTTGTATTCTCACACAAGCTGCCAAGAGTCAATTTGTGCTTCATGCTCTTGTCTCTTTAAGTCTCTGTATGGGAGAGAGAGCGCACTGCAAGATATAATCTGGCACTTTAATCAGCTGGTGGCAGATATACTGAAGTGGTTTCACAATTTAGTTCTGCTGCTAAAGAAAACAGTTTCCAAATATCAATTAGGAGTTCTGACTTTGAACAATTACTAACACTCTGTCTGACTCTGAGGCATTCGTTTAACACGTCAAAGATGAGTGTGTTATTTTTCCTTCACTATAATAAGAGTCAGTATGAATTCACAGTATGCTTTTTCAAAAACATGGCTTACATCCTGATTTTGTTTATGCCGGTGTGTGAGTAGGGATTTCTTGCACAGCTTTGCCTACTGCCAAGGTGATTGGAAATCCCTGGAAAATAAACAATCTTCTTGTGAGATGAGCGTGTTTTAGCCGATGCACCTCGGCTTCAGCCTTCGCCAAAACACACTGGCTGAACAATTAAGTTGTTTTATGCATCATGTGTTTCGGGAGTTTGGAGCGTTTGTGATTGAAATCAACCTATTTGGCAAAAAATATATAAAGCAATTTTCTGTACGTAGGCTACTGTAGTTAAAGAGTACAAATCTCAATTCAACATACATATTGTAAGAGTTATTGTGGAGTTATTCTGAAGGAGGCAAGAGGCATTGCTGCAGATTCAAGCTTGCATTTTTACTTTAAAACTACAACTTTGAAACCGCAACAGTCCCTCTGTCTTTTTTGTATTAACTCAGTCTACATATAATTTGACTTAATTGAAGGGAGGAACAAGCTTCCAGAAAATTCTAAAAATGTCTAAATTCTGAATGGAGGTTTGGTGCAAGATCACAGAGGACGACAGAGACCTGAGATAAGCCTTAGGTTTAAAAGAGTCTTGAGTTATAACACTGTTTTCTTGTGATCGAGCCTTAAATGACTCATCAGCTCTGGAAAGTTTCATTATGGACTTGGTCGTCTCAACCTTGAAAGAAACAGGCATCAAACAGCATCACCAAAATGAGAAAGGCCTATCTACATATTTTGCCACTATGTTTGACAAGATTTTAAGTCGTCAGATCTAAACCGAATCTCAGCATCCGACAGAAACAGGCGAGAAAACTTCCACTCTTTGCAAACCCCAAACTGGAGCCATCTCTCCACAGTCACCCATAAACGCTGCCTTCCTCATCCTGATTCCATCACAGTCAGGATTCTTTCATATCACACAAACATTCATTTGATGGGGTTTTGAAATGAGCACCCTGCACCAGAGAAGATGTTTGCTTCAGTTATGCATCATCAGGTGTTTTACTGTTTGTGATGCTGGAAAGTAGCACCTGTCCTGGTCCTTTATCCCCATGTTGTGTTTGGATCCCAGTAAGCAATGATTTGGTGATTTACAGGTGAAAAGGCATTCACACTTTCTACAGTTGTTTTAGTCATTAAATTTGAACTTGTAGATAAAACATGCTTAACATTGACACATAGACATTTAAATGGTGCAGTTCTATGTGTGATGAACATTTTCAACGCTTCATTTAGTCCAATTTTAACTGGAAGTCTTGACGTCTTTGGACAAGCAAATCACCTTCATGGAGCAGAAGTGCAGTCAGCTTTAGAGAAGATTCATGCTGGAATAATCATCAGGAATCATTATCAACCAAGACCATTCTCCAGGTGAGGGTCAGACTACAATCTGGTTTGATCCGGAATAATAAAAATGCAGATCCTCACATTTGACAGACTATAAAGGAATCTGAACTTAAGCAAACAGGCCATGACCCCAGAAATGTAAGGACTTAATGTCGATAACATTTAAACCTGCTCCGCTCGCCAACATGTTCTCTTCTCAGCGGGAGGAGGCGAAGGAGCATCATGCTTTAGAAAAGTTTGAATTTTATGGAAGCAAGTGCTGCCAAGAAGATTGGATTCATGCCAAGAAGAAGAGAGGATGCTGATGATTTTGGTTTTAAAAAAAGAAGTCTGGAGTCAGGTTCTGCTGCTGCATGTAAGCAGGGAAACTTTCACCTTCCAGACTTCAACACGCCGGGCTGTGATATTAACAATGGTGAGTTTGATATGAGGGCTGAAGTGGAGCCTTGAATGGGTCAGTTCAGGAACAGCTGCGCAGCCCTGCTTTAGATTCTGATCCTGACAGTCTCATGCATTGTAAGTCCTCAGATGGGAGCACTGGAGCTGTGCACGGGCAGACCTTTTAGGTTTGATGCAGAATTATGAATATTTAAATTGCACAGAGGCCACAAGCAAGATCAGGTCCAAAGACGTGCGTGGAGATATTTAAGAAAGTAAAAATAAGTTGACTTCACATCCTGCTTTTCTAGTCAGATTCCCTCAGAGTTTGTTGAATGCACCTGCAGAAACATGAAGCACGAAGCAGATCATCCTCTCACTCAGCTCTGAGATTAACAGTTTGAACTCTGTATTTTTGAGGCGGGTTCCTGAACTTTTTCCAGCCTGTATGTTCTTTCAATTAAATTTTCCCGAACTGACTTTGAAGGGTTTTTTTTAAGAATGGAGTTGACGATTTGCAGATCAAGAGATGTGAAGACGTCTTGATACATTTATTTTAAATATATGGATCTTAATACATCAAGGATATATGTCACTGTTTCAACTGTGTATCAATGTCAAGCAGATTCTAAGTCAGTGTTGAAATGTAGTCGCTGAAATGCTGTTTAAACAACATATAAAAACTTTTTTGAACCCAGTTTTAACAAAGGAGTTTTTAATCTCTTTTCACTTGCAAATCACTCAATCAGTGCTTTTTGTGATGAAAACAAGATTAGACGAGACACTTGTCTGATCTGAGTACAGGTGCCGCTCTCTCAGCAACACAGACAGGTAAATCTGTACTTAATGAAGAGGAATATTTGTGTGTGAAATTCATCAGGGAGCTCGTTCACAAATCCTGTCAGATGAATGATTGTGTGATATTAAAGAGCTTACTTTAAATTCACTACTTAAAAAAAAGCTGCTAATCCTGAAGCTGGACCTGGCATGAACTGAGATCTCTGAGGTCTGAGAGCAGGGTGCTGGGCCCCCTCCAGGGAGCCTTGAGGAACCCCCCACAGGAGGTCCTTGGCAACTTGGGGAACACATGACATTCAGTGTAGCCTGGATCAATGAGAATGGCTCCAAACTTCCTGAACTTTTCACTCCACTACATGTCTGTGTGCAGCCTGGACAGATGTGTGACTCTGAGAAACTAAACCTGCCCAAATCTCTAAAGTGACTGTGCATGGTGGTCTCTGATAACCCCTGACCCACATAACAACCGGTTTGGAGGAGAGAGCAGAAATACCAACCGTGTGTCCCCGGGGGGAAGGTGAGGATCCCGGCCAGGGCTCCGAGCAACATCCACCACGCAGCCATGGTGGCAGCCAAAAAGCGCATTAAATCCAAAATCCAGTCAGGAGGAGCCGCGTGGGTCTGAGTGTGTGTGTGTCTCTCTCTCTAGTTCAAGTGAAGACAGAGCATTATTGAAGTCCCGATGTGTAGGAAAACAAGCCGGCAAAGATCCAGGAGTGTTCGGGAGAGCGCACCGGGTCCGGGCTCGTGCGCGCTGCGCTCCGGCCAGGAATGCGGCGCAGTCCCGAAACCTGGAGAAGTATCCACCTCCTGCTTTTCTCTCCTCCTTCCTCTCCTGATCTGCTCAGAAAAACTCACAGAATATCACCACATGCAAAGTGCTCTGTCCTCTTCCTCGGCCTCAGCGGGAGGGAGGCACTGACATGAGGAGGAGACGCGGAGACTCGGCAGCGCTCGCGCTCACAATGTTGCGCCGTGTTTGGAGTCACTTCAGGCGGCGCAGCGCTCTTCTTGTCCTCCCTCAGCCCCCCCTCCTCTCTCTCCCTCCTCCTCCTCCTCTTCTTCTTCTTCTCTTTCTTGTCCGTCCTCCCCTCCTCTCTCCAGGAGGACGTCCCACCTCTCCTCCACCACACATCATAATCTCACATGGTGGGGACTGTGCTCCTTCCTGGGGGATTAAAACAGGACACAGCTCATGGTTTCATTCTTTAGCTTTTAATTCTTTTATTTGGGTGATGAATGAATTTAAGATCATCAGAGAGATTTATCACCTTAATCCAATTCACAGCTGCAAATCTGGGGGAAAAAAATAGTGCATTGCTGATTTAGGCTCTGTCATATTTCAACACCATTTGTCATTTGTAGTATCTAATATTCCTCTTATATCTGTAGGAATCACTAATGTGGGATTCTGTTTTTCATAAGTTTGCAGGTGTTGTGCATGTTATTTTCACTCTCCAGCCGCTCTAATAATAATAGTAATAATCCCTGCAGGGACTTTGTGAACTTGTTGTATATTAATAGCATATTGCCTCCATCATGTATTACAATTTGATTTCCTTGTTTTTCATCTATTGTGGCTGCGGGCGTTGAGTTCAAGCTCATGTTTGTATAATGTCCCCGTAAACTGTGGAGTATTATAGGATGTCTGCAGCCCCGTCTGTGAGTGTAATGTTTAATCAGAGGGAGTGTAGGACTGAGATTCCTCAGTGTCACATGGCAGTAACCTGATCTCCACTCGGCCCTTTTGTCCTCTGCCAAAAACAGGGATCAGAATCAGTTTTGCCTTTGAACAAGCTTTCTTTCTTTCTTCTGCTTTAATGATGCTGCTGCTGCTGCTGTCTGCACCCGGCAACTATTTATAACAAGGGCCCAGTAGAAGATTTTAAAATTTGGCTAAACTTTGACCTCCAGTGTGTGATCCTGACAACATGACCAGAGCTCTGTCAGAATCATTAATGTTTGCCCCATTAGATACTCTTTAACCGTCAGCATTTAGACACTTCATGTGGAGTCTGCTGGTAATGAACTCACACATACTCTACTCGCACGCTGAGGTCAGATTTAATAAGGAGGGTAAACTGAGGTTAGTGGGTTCACCCGCATATATCTGTGGTTATGACCATAGAGACATTTTTATGCTAATCCTGGAAAGATAAACAACATAAATTAGTTTTTTATATAAAGTTATTCATGGTTGGGGCAAAGGCTCATTAAGCAGATGGAAGATCCTTCGACCGTTTTTTTAATCATTCACTGGGATTTTTAATTAGAATGATTGAAAGTTATGTTGACTCAAACTATTACTAGGAAACTGTCTGTGACAATGTGTTTCTCAGATGCTGTTAACCTTGGAGGAGACTGTGCAAAGTTGGATCTTGGTACATAAGGTGACAGATGGGGGAGGAGGGAAAAAGGTTACCTTAGATTAACCCCAGTGGTCACAGTGTCAAAACTGTTTAGAACAACATTTTTTATATTTGTGTCAATCATTCTGTTGTTAGTTATTTTTTTCCACAAAATGCATATAATGATGTCTTTAAATGTCTCAGCCAACAGTCCAAAAAGCTTTCAATTTATAGTGGTATGAAATGGAAAAATACAGCAAACCCTCAGACTGGAGAAGTTGAAACAAGTAAATGTTGTGGCATTTTTGCTTGAAAACTGTCTAAAATTAATGATCAATTACGAAAACGGATGCCAGTTAGTTTTCTGCTGATCAACTAATCAGTTAATCAATTAATCATTTCAGCCATTCCCTCACACCCGGAACCGAAACCTTTATGTGAAAACTTGGTTACTCAATATAATGTGACATTGCATTATACTGCAATTTTCTTCTGTCTTCACAGAGGTCAAAGGTCAAATGCATCATATATATTTCAACAAAACTATCTCCAAACCCATTTCAACACCTCATGTGCCCTAATGAACCCTGGCTGTGAAGATGTTTAATAATAATATGGAATTCAAATGATACATATTCATGAATTATGTCTCAATATATTATAAATATAATTTTCATCTGGCAGGTTCCTTGGTATGAAGTGGAATTAGGTTATTTCTTATAGATGAAATGCTTCAGACCCTCTCAAGACCTCCGAGGGGCACAGTAAGAGTCAAACCAGTCTTATTTATATAATGTAAAAAAAAATGCCTCAAAGAACTTTATAATAGCCTCTGTCATTAGATCCTCCAAAGAACAGCAACTAAGAGCAACAGCAGAGGACAACATCTTCCAGGATAGACAGGGATCCAAAAGATGTCATGTGTAAAGAAGAGACCAAATTAACAAGAGTAAAATTACATTATAGAAAGACTTAAGGAGGGAAAAAAACATAGATAGGTTTTAAATACAGGCCTATATGAGTGAAAATGCTTACACAACAAACAACTTTTATGAAGCTCCTGCTTATTAACAGGAAACTCATTAAAGTCAGTTTCATCATTTTTACTATTTTCACAACTTTCATTGCCTTCTTCTATAGTCTCTCTCCTCTCTTCTCCACTGCCAAATCCTATTACATTAGCTGCTGCAACAGCCTGATTTCCCCACAGGGACTAATAAAAGTTCCAGCTTATCTCAATCTTACACTGAATATCAACCTGCACAGCATCAGAGGATGGCTGTGTAATTGGCTGCACTAATTCAGCACACACAGTTTGAAAAGTCTCTCGCTGCGGTTCGGGGCATCAAACACGGCACGTTCCCTTCCCAAAGACGCGCTGCATGTTGCTGGCAGCTCGCGCTCAACATCTGAAGCTGCGTGGAACCACAGTGAATGCAGAAATAATGCTTTTTAGGGGAGTTTTGTGTGAGCAAATCTGAGCCCTAACAGGGTGGTGAGACAGTCACAGCTCATGTAAACCAAAGAAAGGTTTAACTTTAGGCCTCTTCTGAACATGAATTAATAAAGATAGGACTCAATGCAGGGAAAACAGCTGGAGGAGCTTCAACTCGAGGACTAAAATCAGTGAAAAACTGACCTAAACTTTGCATTTTCTAAATTTAAGACATCACAGGTATCAGACAGATTCATGAAAAAAAACTGCCCAGTGAAATCCCTTTCAACTTGATGCTATATTAACATTAATCTCCATCAGCGGGTGGCTGGGGTGTTGGCTCAGAGAGTTAGACTGAAGAACTGATGAGAACTTTTCAAGGCCATTCAGTCATTTGCACCTACTTTCAGGCCACCGAGAAGCCCTCCAGATTACTTTAAATACCAGCAGGAGCCACTGTGCAAACACACATATACTGCAACGAAGGTCGGGGGATAGCTCATAAATTATGAAAGAGTACATCAAGTGTTGGTAACCCCACATGCCTTCATGAATTATAGAGTAAAATAGTCTGAGAGGGAAAAAGTCAAACTTCTCCTTTAGTGACAATGTTCATATTTCTGAGGATTTTAGCTGCAACAGGTTGTAGGAAGACCTCCATTTGTTTTTACAGGTCAGCAGCACACACTGTATCAATACTGTCTCCTGGTGTTCAGACGGCAGTACTACACCTGAGTTATACTTATGAAGTGCTGTAAGCAGACCATGGTTTAAGTAATTAAGTATTCTGGTTTCAGGCTTTTCACCTGATTTTATAACCTGGCTGCAGGGATTTGTTTCAATTCAGCCTCCAGAGCATCACTGAGGTCCAACACTGATGTTGGGTGATAAGTTCTCGCTCAGTCTGTGGTCCACTTCATCCCAAAGGTGTTGGATGCCAGCTTTGTGCTCAAGGGCACTTACTCGTAATTTTATGGTTTAGCAATATAATTTCTCATTAATATAGATCTGAAATGAACCAATAATACATGACACCTTGCCCATTCAGGATGTTTGGTTTGAATGCCTACTGTGAGTTCAGAGTCATCTTTATAGCTATGATGGGTTTGACCTCTTCATAGGTGACGATGGCAAGGATTCATCCAAGATTGGTGTAAAATCATGAGGCCTCTAGCATCACACCAAGAAACCAGTCCTCTTTCTTTGAGACCATTCAATGTTTGCACTTAATCCTAGTGAAGGACATTTGGAGTCATAATTCTGAAGAATGATTAATTCAGTATTTAGAAATTCAGTCTATTCGACTTAACGTGGAGCACTTGAAGTATAAATGAGAAGAATTTAAAAAGAGAAAATGAATAGTTAAAAGTCATGAGGTCAAACTGTGCTTAGAAACACAATCATGACACGCTGCTATCAAACTAACTCTGAATGAAAATAAGAGCTGGATTTTAAATAGTTTTATAAACATTACTTCAGATAACACACATTGAAACCTTTTTATGACCTTAAGATGTCCTGTAAAACAAAAACAGTCGCTCTGATTTATGGGCTGTAGCGTGTGATGATTAATAAAAGTCATCTTTCTCTCCTGGCCACCTTGTATGTCTGGTCTTGCTTTAACTCTCCTGGGATTTTCTTTACAACAATAGGTAGCAGTGGTCAGGGACAAATACTTTATTCAACACAGTCAATATATACACAAGCTGGAACAGGTCATTCCTCCTTCTCCTCTGGTTTTGGTAAAACATCTTCGCTCTTGAACCACAGCGCTTCACTGGTTTGACTGCAGATGATCGCCCGCTCGATGAAAGGTCCTGAGGGGAGGGAGAAGACGAGAGGAAGAGAAAAGCTGTCAACATTAAGAGCTGGTTGTAACGTGGTGGAGAGGGGAGGTGGAAATTTCAGTTGCTTTTCAAAACAACTCAAGAACGATTTGCAAGATGATGCTGCGAGACAGGACTGACAAAACAGCATGACATGATAAAACAATCGATCGGGCTGAAATGAAAATTTAATGTCTAAAACCAAGGGTTGTGTGATGTTTTACAAAGCCAACAACAACAAAATTCAACAAGTACAATCCAGCTTTTCAACAATTTCTTAAAGCTGCTGTTGTCTTTGGTGTTGTAAGGCAGAACTTTAAATCTTTTTCACTTCTCATTCATCTATTATCATTTTTGGATAAATGTAATGCTGCAACTAACTATTGTTTACACTACTGATTATTTTCTCACTGAACATATTAGTCATTTTGTCTATAAACTGTGAAAAGTCATTCTGTTTTGTATCATGTACAACTAAGAAAACGTTGAAATCCTCACATTTGAGAATTTTTAATTTTAGTCATTTTTGCTTAAATTGACTTTAATAATTATTCAATTGTCAAGATAATAACTGGTGGAAAAGCCTGTGAAACGGCGTTTGGAACAAGACGAGACCGTCAACAAACTTAGTTCATTATTTCTGTAGAGTAATTTTGGGAATTTTTAAATAAATAATTGAACTTTGTCTGGAGTGGATAATTAATTTTAAAAGGGATTTAAAATAATAGCAGCCTTTAGGGAGAAACCTCCATCATATCTGAAGTGAACCAGACTGACAGGACAGCATCCAACTTCTAATTCATCAGATCATTGTAATCCTGGTAAACCTGTGTACACCTGACATGGAGCAGTTCTATAGAAAAAAAACATTTGAAAAGTTATTTAGAGCAAAAACACAGCCAGTCTCCCCAGATAGCAAACCTAATAATAAAAATAATAAACAAGCAGCTTGAAAACTTTTCGTACATATGAGACTGAAGTTTGGATTAGATTATGTTAAACAGCTCTATCTCTCACCGACTCATCCTGTCGTTTATTTGAGAACATGCTCAAATTCCCTGCAGCCTTTTATTTCTCTCACAAATGTACTTTTAACTTACTTATGAATAGATGCTTTTAAAATAGCATTATTTCCCCGGTTGTCTCATATTCCCTGCATTCAGGTCTTTATTTATCAGCATATGCTTTTGTCATAAACAGTTCTCATAAGCCCCTGGGGGGGACCTCATGCACACTTTGCATTTGCCGACTATTTTTGACACTTTTGAGCATTAATCTGTGAAGTTTCTGCTGCAGCCATTAGATTCTGTCCAAATTATTCTTTAAAAGACAATGGAAATCAAGAAAAAAACCTTGGCTGCTCACTCAGCTCGTTCAAGTTAACTGTAAGTATTCTACATATTCACACTCTCTGCTCCTTGACTTCTGGGTGCAGAGGTAATTAAAATGTGCCCACAGTACTTGCACACCTCTTGTCGGGGAGTTGAACTGCTGCGTAATGTTCACTGGCACAGGCTCAAAGAGGGCTCTCCGCTGACAGAGTTCAGAAAGTTTCACGTGGCTTGGCTCAACACACCGTCTTAGTCGCCAAATGCTGCTCGGCGATGAAAACGGCAGCGCTGGGACGAGGCACTGAGACGTCGCACTCAGCTGCTGTAGCGTGGAGGACACTCTCCGCAGCCGGGCGAGTGCAGCAGAGCATGAACACTTCCAGGGCGAGCAGTGAGGAGTCCCACAGGGATCATCCAGAACAAAACTGCACAAACTCAAGTTTACTATGAGCACTTTAAACTGCAGCATCTGCTGTGAGTGCAGTCATAGACCTGCTGCTGCTGCTGCTGCTTCTCTCCGGTCGGTCGCAGAGTGAAAAAGTTTAATGACTTCTGCAAAGGAAGTTTTCTTTTTGGTCCCAATTGATTTGTTTGTTTGGTAGTCAGCACGACATTTCAAAAACTAACTTAGGCCACGAGCCAAGAAACCAGTGATTCGTTTTTGCTATTGATCGAGAAAATCCTGAAGGATTTCTTAACAGTGGGATATTTTTTTCCCAACATCTTAGCTTTTATCTCGCCAACTACTGCACTATCTTAAATTGAAAAAAGTCTGTCTCTTGTGTCCTGTGTTTTGTGTCAGATCTGGACCCAGATTCATTTTAAACATTTTGCTAAAATGATCAAAATAATAATAGTCTGAGAATTTTCAGCCTTGGTAGAGTTTAGCACTCTCTGACTTCTTTCTAGGTTTTATATTTTGGTTTATGTTTAGGTTCTTAAAACCAAACTAAACTTGACCCAGGGTATTTGGAAAAAAAATAAATTTCAAGCAGCTCTCTTATTGAGCAGAAGAAAACACAAGGACAAGATAATTGATATGGATTTGCCCACTGTTTGTTGTTGCTGTTGTTGTTATGCCTTTTCCACACTTTGAAACATGAAAACCAGAACTAATATTTTCTCAGGAGGCAGTAGGAGATAATGCACCACATATCAATATGCTTTCTGTATACTGTATAATACTGTATAATATGGTGGTAACTGCCCAAGCAACTGTACTGTTCTGAGAACTTGAATCAACCTGAAGAAGGTGTTATAAAAACTGTCGTCAGAACGCAATCTGTAATTCTACAAGAAGAGAACTCAAGTGCAAAGGATTAGTGACGTTCATACAATCTTATCAAGAAATGGGAGAGATGAAGAAAGAGTAACAATCAAGCATTGATCTTTTTTCCTATGACAATAACTAATAGTTAAGTGGCGCTTAACTATACATTTGCTGACACAATTTTCCTGCTTACATTCAAATGGGGGACAATTTTATTTCCAATTTTATTTCCTGGAAACAAAGCCGGAGAGCTGCAGTACGAAACAACAGCCTGCAAACACACCAGCAATCGTGGCAATAAGGTTGTCAAGTGAGATCCAAGATAAATGGGAAAGAAGTAAGAGTTCTTGACATGAGAAATCTCGGGTCACAAAGGGCCACCAGTTTTAAAGTGTCCTCAATCAGCATTTCTGAAAGCTCTGCAGTTTACTTCAGGGGGGCCGCTGTTAATGACATTTTATTTAGCCAGCTCAGAATCAATTACACTGTAGATCATTTAAGCCTCTCACTCTAATGACGGTCCATTAGCTGATGATTACACTCTGCATCTTATTATCGAACGGAAAGTGAAGCAAATGTACAGATGATTGGAAACGAATTAACTCCAACATGGTGAAAAGGCTGAACTTTCTAACTTGGACTCTCTGTTCAGATCATACCAGCACTGTGAAGAGCACCTGCTGCCTCAGGAGGACAACCTGGGGTCACTTTCATTCACTGTTGTAAAAGGGGTTTTAGTTCAAGTTTAAGTTTAGTGTTTTCCTTGACTACAAATCACTAATATTTAACATGTTTGTTGACTATCTTCAGCAGTCTCAGATTTCTTCATTTCTCTGTGCTACCATTGCAGTCATCAGTTTCCAGACATTCCTGTACATAATGAAAATCCATTAGCAGACTCCTACTCATTAGTGCTGTGTGTTAGCACAGTCCAAATGCAGATTGATTAACAATAATGTTATTTTGATAAGAAAGAATGCAGACTTAATGGTCACTGCGATGAATTACACAATTCTTTGATTTTCATAGTGTTCAGAGGTGAATAGAAACTGAATAGAAACACAGTGCATCCAAAAGCGATTTTTCAAAACATGTTCTTTAAATGGGTCCATCCACATGTTTAAAAAACAAAGAAAAAATCTATCCCTGTGCATTCAATATGAAATTTAATTTCACCTGTCTAGGCATTAATTTAAAACTAGGATAAAAACCTGATTCCATAAGTGCAGTCATCTCTTATCCGTTCTAACCAGAAAAGCTTGGATGAAAACATGAGTTGCTTTCCAATAAAACACTTCAGTCCACTCCACCAAGTGAAGAAGCGTTCACCTGTTTCTAATGTGTTTTATCTAAATACAGTCTACAGGAATGCTAAATGAACTGCTCGCTCTCATTTCTGAGGTAAAAAAAAGTTTACAACACAGTAAGCTTGGACAAATCATCAAGAGCACCTGGCTCTGATGTTGCTGACCTCTTTCCTGTTGTCTCCATCAGTCTGGCTACAGAAGTGTAAACTGAACCGTGGAGAGAAATCGAAACCAGCCAGCAGATAAAAGCTGGCACAATCTGAAAGCTTTTTCTCTCCAACAACCATTTTGGCGAATAAAAATCAATCAACAATGTGCTATTCTATCCTGAAGAGCTGTCAAAACAATTAGAGTTCATGTGCAGCTGCTGACAGAAGAGGAGCAGTTCTGAAGTCAGTTTATGCCAGTGGTTGAACCTTTGTGTTGTGACAACTGGTTGGTTTTGATGAACATACCCATATTGGCTGGTCGGCGGGAGCAAACATCCATCAGGATAGTTTTCAAGTTGGCGTAGATGTGCTCTTTGGGCATGTCGAGCTGTGCAGAGGAGAGAAAAGATCTAATCACTCAAATGTATGTATGTAATGTATTTTATATAACAATTTTTTATTCCTTTGCTTTTGCTGAAATGTTTATTTGTCTCACCTCTATATTTTCTATTACAGTGATTGGCTGTGTTTTACTACTTAAGTAAATACAACTACGGTCATGAAATGCTGCCCTAAAGATGGGAGCTCAACTGCAGTATATGATCTGTGTTCATCTGGTATTAGTCTTGGGAGTTTAATAGGCAACTTAACAAAAACATGGACTTAGACATGTTCCTTTTCTGTCCACACTAATAGGAAAATAAAAATAAAATTAATTCAGTGCAAAAGTGAAAATATTAAACAATATTTCACAGTATCTAAAAGTCCAGCCCCAACAGTGTCTGCTTAGGAAAGTTCTAGCCCTTGGACGAATGCAGTTGTGGACCCCCTCACATATCTTTACACAAATATGGTAAGAACTCTCAACAATAACACTTCTCTTTGTTGAGGCGTACCATGGCTATCTGGGTCCTGACGAAGCAGTCGCTCTCCACCATGTACTCGTGGCCTCCTTTAAACAACTCCAACATCTTGGGAATGCGGATGCCGACTGAGCCTGAATATTACCAGAGAGAGACAGAGAAAAGAACTGATCAGCACTAGTCATGAGTAAATTTAGTTGTCTTTGCGACTGCAGTAAAACCATCAGCTTGTACATGAGCAATAATAAAAGTGACTAATGTCAGTGAAGCCACAGCAATGCTGCGGTACAACAGAAAAAAGAAAAATTGTCCTTGTGATCATTGATATGGAGAAACAGGTTTTATTTTTGTGAATTAAAGCAGGTTTCAAATCCTAATACCTTAGCTTACCTCTCTTGCTCTTTGGAAACTTCTTCCTCAGTTTGTTTTTCAGTGGTGAAAGCTTTTGTAGTATGTCTGGGACTGCTATGTAGAAGTCTGCTGAAATCTCATCATCTAAGATCTGGAAGTGAATAAAATGAGATTCGACTCAATTTAAAGATACCTGCAGGACTTGTCATTTCCATACAAACACAGAGCAAATAGTTGCTGACAGATTTATAGGTTGAAGCTGATGTGTGAAGTGTGTTGCCTGTGTAATGTCTTGTCCTTCCTGTTTGATTTTCTGACAAAAGCTCAGATCCTCTTAATAATTTTAGCAGCCAATAAATACATGAACAGGACATACAGCAGCCGTCAGACTTCTTTGTGCCCATTTAGTGTGCAGCTGCCTTTTAAAATGTACTTTACAGTAGATGCAGGTGTACCATTCGCTGAAGGAGACTCAAAGACAATATCTATCGAATTTTTAAAAAAAAAATAAATAAAAAGCCTATTACACGTCCTACTATATATTGCAGTATTAGCTTCACCAAATTAGTTGATTGCATTTACTATGGTGTAAGATGTTTGCAATATTAATATAGCCAGTTGCACTATTTATAGGACTTCAAATTTCCATGAAGATAAAGCAAAAAGATAAGTGCTCTCACACAACATAGTATACTGTATATAACCAGCCCCCATTAGCCAAAACTAACAGGTACATAAGCACTTTCATACCATCTGCCTTCTCAACTGTGAGGAAAATGTGACATTAGTACACATCCCATTTATTTAAATTCCAACTTCTTCAAATTTTGTTTCAACTTGTGACTTAAACTTTTTTCCCTATTTTGTATGTATGTGATGTGTTCATGTGCTTGTGTTTCAAAGCAGCGCACCCAGTTGCCCTTTGGGGATAAATAAAGTGATTGATTAATTGGTTCAAGTGTTGTCTGAAACAAACACACTGATGAGAATTGAATAAGAAACTTTTTCCTCTGCCTCAGAAACAACCAGCATAACATCTTACACCTTGTCTACACCGACCACGTAGCAAAAGCAGCACGTCAGCAGAACAGTGGCAGCTGCACCAGCTGCAGTCTTCTGTCAGTGTCAACAACAGCTCTGTTCAGCCTAGTGTGGACAAGGTTTAGATCAAGGCATTACAAGCCTAACTGCCCCTGTGACTATGGTAGTTTTAGGTTTGGGTGTGTTTAGCTGTGTAAATTTAAAAGAGAGCATTAATTCTCAGCATCCCTCAAAAATGTAATAACAATAAATACTACAATATTTAGAATTTTCAGATATACAAGGTACAATGAGGTACACCGTTCATTTATGTATCATTCTACAACACAGGGGAGTACAACAAAATTCAAGTTGTAATCCCTTTATGCTACTCACAAGACAAAAATTACATGATTATCAATTACCAGTATTGAGTCAGTATATATCTCAATATGGCAATTATCACTATTAAAACTACTTTTGTGAATGTCCCAAATGTGGGACAAATAAAGGTTTATCTTATCTTACTAATCCTAGCCCTCTTAAAAGTAGTATATAAAAATAGTGACTGATGTTCAATGTAATGAATGGTGGTCTTCAAATGTCTAAAAGAAAACTTGAATGCCTTTTTTGTTCATTTTTTAACTTAGCTTGGATTTGCTTATTTGAAAAACATATTTGTATCAAGCTAATGCATTACAATCATACTGTTACAAAGCAATTCCAGAGAAACATGATGAAATGAACTTGATCTGGACTAACAGTGTGTGATGTAGCTTTGTTTATACAACTCACCGGCTGTATGAGCTCTGTTCCTCCAGCAAACGCAGCTCCGTTCTCCAGGGCAAGTTTAGCTTGATTAGCATCCTGCAGGGATAAACACAGGCAACGTTCTCCATTTCAATCTGATTCGGGTGTGTCAAAGTGTGGCAGACCCCACCAGTGTCATTCATTATGGTCATTAACATCTAAGTTACAACCCACAACCTGTGCTGCTCGACAGGAATATTAATCAAGTCCTGCTTGTAGGTTTCTGTGATCTAACACACCAGCCCATTCATTACAGACAAACAGGGTGACAAATAAAAGGTGCTGCTGCTGAACATCTGAATCATGTTTAAACAATATTAAAGCAATTCATCAACAGCAGGCAATCAATTGGCTATGAAATTAAGATTTAGTGAGGCTGAAGGGGAAGATAAAAAAAAAGGAAATAAATAAAAGTCTTTACCTCAGTGAAAACTAAAACTTTGTTCATCTCAGTCTTGAAGGGGTGCGGTAAGTGCAGTGTGCTGACAAAGGTGTCCACCATTTTCTGTGAGGAGACAAACAAGATTCAATTATTACAGTCTTCAACTCTCAGTTTGCTCCAGCAAATACAGGACATGGGAGAAAACATTTAAAAAGGTGGGATGTCAATCATATACCAAGCTTAAATAATCAAGTATAAATCTATTCTGCAACCAGTTAAATTTTTCATTTCTCGGGAGTGTTCTTCATTCATTATGCATAAGAACACTGGTTCTGTATAGTTCTGCAGAGACAGATGGATGAGAGGAAAAAGGCTGTAAGTAGTAAATATGTCTGTCTCATGTGGACTGTCTGCATATCAAAGCAGCTCTGCAGTCCTGTGATGTGGAAACTCACTAGGTTTTTATTCCTCTGTGTTGTACGGTTTTTGCTGATTAACCAAAAACTGCTCATGCTGCAAAGCCTGAAGCAGGAAATATCACAAGGATTTGTGGAAGTGAGGCATAACAGTAACAGCTAGAGTGGAAAAAAATAAGCCAAACAAGTCTGCCAAGACTGCTAAAACTAGTCTCAGACAGACACGTTAAGATAAGATACTCCTTTATTAGTCCCACAATGGGGAAATGTACAAGCATGGCTGTTGGTATGTAATCAGCTGCTATCAGTGCGTTCTGCTGTATTCTGAGGATCCAGCTAGATGGTTAAGAAAATAATCAGCTGGTGTTTTCTGGAATTCAACAGTGACGAAAAATGATTAAATAATCTAAATGTCAAGGAGCTGAGGGATTCATGTGGACCTGCAAAGAGTCTGCTCTTGGTCCAGGTTTGACCAGGTTTGCCCTGTTCAGAAGACTGCCCAAAATTCATAGCACAATAGATGTGACAATTTAGATATAGAGTCCAAATATTTCACTTTAATGAATCTCTTTTGTTATTCGTAGTGTAAGTGTATTGATTTTGCACAACCACATAACCCTGAGTCTCATAATCTGGATTCACATATGGCATAATTATAGCGTGACAAGAATAAAATCCACCAAAGCTTTGATGTGAGAATAACATTAGCAGCGAAAAAGTGATTGAAAAGTCTTACTCTCCATTATACTTCGTAACGCTCTTGACTTTGAATGCATCTCGAAAAAATTATCTAAAGTATGTGAAGACTAATCAGAAGAATTCTGAAAAATAAAATCCTGGTGTGACTCAGATCAATAGAAATTAAATCTTTAAAGCCCAGGGACTTAAAGCCAGCATGCTTCATCAGAGATGCATGGTTGAATAGCATTGGAAATCCTACAGCCTTCCTTCTTTTCCTTTCAGCTCTCTACTGCTTACTATCTAATAAAAGCAAAATTACTCCAAGAAACTACAAACAACACTTCAAATCTCTTTATCTAGACTTATCAGCATATGTAAATAACACAAATGCAGGGTTGCCCTTACCTTTTTCTCCAGTTTCATGTTAAGCCTCAGATCTATGTAAACAGGCTGATGGTGAGGAGTGAAGTCCAGCATCTGAAAGTTCTTCAGCATGTCGATGGCATCCCCTGCATCATAGATTGTTCTGGGGTAGTACCTCAAAATGTATACATCGTCCACAGGCGCCCACGCTGTCTTGCCGTAGGGCTTATGTCTGTTTTTGTCATCGATGACCCTCTTTTTAGCCTTCTCTTTTTCCTCGTTCTTGTCCTTCTTTTTTGCCCTGACAAACAATAGGGGAGACATTAAACTGAGATATACTTGGATCATCAGGTCTTCCTGTATCTTCTCTCAATTTTATGGTTCACATTAACAAGTGGACAAGTGTTAACATGAACTAGTGGACAGCACAATCAGCTAAATGAGTAAAAACCGTTGGTGGGAAAAGAATGATGAAGATAAAGAAGGATGATGAAAAAAAATCAGAAAAAAAAAAAATCAGACAATCCTCTCTGGATGAAGATCTTTATAGCTGACTTTAGTAAACACAAGGTTTGTAAACTTACTTGACAGCAGCAAAAGTCCTGACAGGTAGATTCCTCTGTGCAATCTGTGAGACGCCTATGTAGGCAGGAGTGCCAGCTCTCAGCAGCTGTCTCTGACATCCTGCAAAAACTGAGAAAGAGAAAAAAGTTGCATAAGCAATAAAAACAAACAGAAACGGGGCACAGATGATGACCTCTAATTAACACAAACAGATGCTGTTCCTTCTTTCTGTGTGACACTACGTGAAACTGCATAAAAGAGTTTGAGACATTCTCTGTGATATTATAAAACACACTTTCATCTTGCAAAAAGTGCACCAAAACGTATCTGTTTAATTCCACTACAGGATGCAATGTGAGGTGATTATAATGAAGCATAAAATAAAATCAGCTTGATATTTTGAATATGTGACAAATAAGTGGTATAAGACAAAAATGAGTCATTTGATTTGGAAAACTGCAAAAAAAAAAAAACATTAATATAACATTTACATTGACAAAAAAGCTCATGTAGGTGTGATTGTACATCTGTGTCTGTTACAGCTTCACTGACTGTGTGCCGGATGCAAAGCAAATGAAGTAAATAAAGCTTTAATGGAAAAATAGAAGTTTTGTCTTTAGTCCTGGGCAGGCACAGACAGATGATCTGTTTGCAAGTTTGAGTTTAACCTCTTGTTCTGTATTACCTTTCTTTGGTTCGTTAACTTTTATTTTCAACATTACAGATCTTCTCGATCTTTCATTTAATCATATTTTTTGCCCAAAACTGTCTTCAAAATCCAGACGAATAAATAAGGCCTTTCTAATAAGGAAAAAAAATCATATTCAAAATAATATTACTTAAAGCCTCAATTTACTCATTTAGGCAAACTCTTCAATTTGGCAGACATATGACTGACCAGGGAACGATTTGATTTAAACAAATCTGACTTTTGGAACTTATTAGCACTTCTCGTCACAGCCCACTACAACGTGTTTTGGTTCAAGGACGTGGAAGAAGCACCAATGAATGACAGCTTTGCACACTCTTGGTATTCTGTCTATCAGCTTCATGAGGGCATCACTTGAAATGGTTTAATTAAATTAAATTAAAAAAAAATGTTTTAATCAACAGGTTTACCGCCTCAAGAGTTTATTTGTTTCTTGCCTTCTGAAATTTCTTTGAGACCATCAGTTATGTTGTGCAGGTAGGGTAGGTGCACAGCTCTATACAGTGGAGAGCCCTATTCAACTACTACTCTAATCCATACTATGGCAAGAACCACTCAACTAAGTAAAGAGAAACGACAGTCTATCCTTTAAGAATTGAAGGTCAGTCACTCAGGAAACTTTCAAGAACTTTAAATGTATCCTCAAGTGCAGTCACTAAAATCATCAAACGCAATGATGAAACTGGCTGATGAGGGCCAGACCAGGAAAGGAAGACAAAGAATTACCTCTGCTGCAGAGGATAAGTTCATTGGAGCAAGCAGCCTCAGAAACCGCTAATTAACAGCAACATTGGAGTCCACATAAATGCTTCACAGAGTTCAAGTAGCGGACACATCTCATGTTCCTTCAAGATTGTTGGAAAACCATTTCAAGTGACAACCTCATGAAGCTGACTGAGAAAATGCCAAGAGTGTGCAAAGCTTTCATCAAAGCAAAAATGGCTACTTTGAGAAATCTAAAATATAAAACATATTCTGGTTTGTTTAACACTTTTTATTACCATATATTTCTATATACGTTCTTTCATAGTTTTGATGTCTTCATTGTTTATCTACAAGGTAGAAAATAATAAAAATAAAGCAACTACTGAATGAGAAGATGTGTCCAATGTTTTGGCTGGTGCTGTATATTTGCTATGTGTTTGCAGCCTATACTCGTCATTCAAGAGGGCTAACGAGCGAAGAGAAGCTAACAGGCGAAACGGCTGTTTTGCTCTTTAGACCTCACAGAATTAGTCTGTACTTCTCTTAGCAAATATATTATCTGCTTTAATCACTGTTACTGAAACGAAAGTAATTTACGCTAAAACAACTGACCTTTCAGCGTCGTCCGCGTGCAGGCTGCCATGTCTCGGAATGCTGGTGGCCCGAGTAGAAACAACGACACATACTGAACAGTTCCGCCTGGGGAAAAAAAAAACAAATCTCCATTCAGGAATTGTCGATCTAGAATCATTTTGTCTATTAGTAAATACCCAAAGCCTACATAAAATACTGAGTGAGTGTAAATAATTATTTGAATCCAATTTCAATATTCGGCGTACCTTTAATATAGAAATATTTAGTTTTACTAAAAGTTTGACTTCCAGCAAACATTAAGTCATTTTCCAAAATTCGGAGAAAAATGATAAATCTAAAATTTGACTAAAAGAGAAAATGTTCCTGCTGGATTGACTTCGTGCAAAATTCCCCCAGTGACTTCTAGATATTCTCTCAATACATTAATTCCACCTATTGTATCTAGTACACAGTACTGAGATTTAAATGGAGTTTGGTGACACTGAGCTAATGGCTAATAAAATAGGTTATTTGCAACCGGAGCACTTCAAACTTCGGGTTTCTAATGGCGTCCTGTGTTTTGTTTTCTTCTTAAAAATACGTTGGCATAATAGGAAAACGAGATTAAAATCACGGAGGACCTGAACACAAGCCGCGGGTGCGCGCTGTGGCGGGCGGGTACGAGCGGAAGTCGCGTTTGTTGTTCTTCCTTCTGTTTCCGAGACGTTCAGGGTCTAAACGGGTTCAACAGCCGTGTCTGCATGTCTCGACCAATTCCCTCTATAAATCGTCTTCTACCGCCCCCGAATGAAGGTAATGTCAATCCTGACTTTGTTCTTGTGTTGCAGACGCGTTGTCCAGGCTGTCCCGGGTTTAAATTTCACACTTATAACCCCTTCCATTTGAGCCAAATCCGTCTCCCCCGCAGTCCGCCTCGGTGAGCCCGGGCGGCGTGCACCCTGCAGCCGCTAGCCAAACAAATCCAGCGCCCTGCTTCGAGCTCGCCGGGCGGTCGACCTGCCCACTCTCTGTTTCGACGGTATTTTAGTGGTTTTAACAGGCTGACATGTAGGAATGGATCTGTCCGGAGGGCGTGTTTACCTCACTGTCAGGTGTGACAGCTGGTGAGCGGTGGGCCGAACTTCTCTTGAACGGGCCCGGCCGTGTAACGTTAACTTAACGCGCTTGTCACTTGTGACATTAGAGCTGTTTGGACGCTCAGCTGTTGGCGCAGTTGCCATCGCCACATTTTTTCCATGCACAAAAAGTTCCGGCTTGTTGAAATATTAAAAGCAACAGATCCACGTTGTGCCGTCACATTTAGACTATGTAGAACAACCTAAAGTGTCAAATGTTGATTGGATCTCTGGCATGTGATCAAAGTCGCCCTCGCAACTTCAGTGTGTGTGTGGTTATGATCTGATCCGGTGCCAGCAGGCCGTGTATCTGTCCGCAGCCGCTGTTGCCGCTTACTTGTGACCCAGCCGTGTGTAAACAGGTTATGTAAGTCTTCTTCAAACTTGTTCACCCCCAGCCAACCTCACGGCGGCTGGATGCATAATATCATACAGACTGTTCTTTTTCCCCTCACATGCTCACATGCACTATCAGTGGATAGTAATGAAATCCTGCAATATATTACACGTTTATTATACGTGTCACTGAGCCATGCATGAGCAGCTGGGAAGTTTAAATAAATTGCAAGCCCCTGCTGCAAGCTGAGTGGTTTCTGGAGGAGATCCCCTGCAGCTTCTGAAGCACAAGGCTGCATGGTTGCAAACAGAGCAGATGTGATATTCAGGAATTGTTAGATCTTTGGGTTATTTGGGTTTTTTTGCATGTGAATACTGCTTTCAAGCAAGCTTATTAAGTTGGTAAAACCAATGAGGCAGAGGCATTTATTTTTAGTCAGAAAGGACATTCAGTGCAGAACAGCTTGTCACTTACACTATAATGTGACCTTAAAGCCTTGTCCTATTGTTGCATTAATCAAACTCTGAGGTGGTATCTTGTCTCAGGCCATAACATCAAAACTGTTTAAATATGTAATTTGTCTTAGTTGCATAATCATATGTTTAAATACACTTGTTATGTTTACCTGCTTTGGAAAAACACACATTCTGGTTATGTCTGTTGTATTATAATGTCATAAACATTCTGATAGGCAGCATAATGAAGACCAACTTTTTTTGTACAAGCCTGTAAGCAAGATTTCATCTATTGAGTCTAGCAGTCGAGACCAGCTCCAGTTTGTTTCAATGTCTTGGTCAATATAAAAGTAAATCAAGTTCTGTTCTGCATGCTTTGGCTGATCTATTTCTAAATCTGTTCTATTTCTGTACTTGGTCAAAATAGTTCCAACAACTGTGACATACAGGTTGAAGTTTTTAATAATATATATTTTTATGTGTGTATAGTCAGCAATACAAAAATAATAATATATTTCTGTTTATGTAATGTTTCTCTAGTGTTCATATTTGTGACAATTTGGCAAATAATCAAACTGATGGTCAATGCACAGAATGTCCTGCTGTTACATCACACAAGCCCAAATTGTTCACACATTTATTTATTTACACTTTATAGTTACAATATCATGCTGCACCGACATTTAAATTTCCCGATTTTTTATAATATTGAAAAAATTATCATCGTGTTTTAATTCAGTCAGCTGCACTGGCTTGTAGGTCAAAGGTTTATTTTCTTGATCCTCTCACAGAATTATTTCTTCACCTTGATTTAGCTTGGAGTCTCCAAATTAATTTCCCAAATCACGTGCTGAGCACTGTCTGATCTATAGCTATCACATCAGTGTCTCAGCTCTTTATATAGACAGCAGTTTTCATTCCAGCATGTCATAACTGTCCTCCAGGTGCTTCCTCTGTGGTTTCAGGATTTGGCTCTGGGTTGGTTGAGGCTTTCTTACGGTGGAAAATCACCTCCGTCCAGCAGCTCCGTGCTGGTAAATGCCATCTGAGGTTGTTGAGGACTCCACCAGCCACTTGAAAAGGCAGAGAGTCATTTATTTGGTTATTTTGGTTTGCGAAAAAATTCAAATGGGTTGGTTGACATCTTGTGTTGTAGATTGTTGTTGTTTTCGTATATAGCACTTCTGAGTCTGAGAAGAAATTTTGGTCTGTTTACACACACACACACACACACACACACACACACACACACACACACACACCTGAGGACTTTTTATGCAAGAATTCAGTTGCATTTCATGGTGCTTTAAGTTTTGCACAGATTTCTTATCCAAATTAAACAGAACATACAGTGTATTTTTAAACACACAAGGCTGAAAAACTTTTTGGTTTATTTGTTGTATAGCTGAAAATTAGTTGATTATGAAAGTTTTATCACACTTTTCTGACATTTTACAGACAACATCATTAATCTGCATAATAATCAAGAAAATAATTTGAAAATGAATCAATTATAGAACATTATCATGACTTGCACCCATAGTTTGCTGAAAATATGGCTGCAACTTTTACTATGTTAACAGCTAAATATATATCATTAATACAGAATCAGAACTTTTTTAATTTTTTGCCAAGAATAAAAGATTTTTTTAATCACTTGCTAAGATCACTGTTTTATTTTATTTCTATTTAAATTGTTTTGAATTAATTACTTTTTCCTTTATTAAGTATTATGAAGGAGTATTATTTTACCATTGTTAATCCATGTTATCTTTTCTGTTTGTTTAAAGGGACCGTGTGAAGTTTTCTTGTAAACAATTTTTAAATTTTTTTTTCAGTGTTACTCACTACACACTACCTGTATCCTTATGGTATAACAAATGTATTGGCTGCACTTCCTTCCTCAGAAAAGATTTGCAAAGTATTTGAAATCCAATGGGACACCATTGTTTATTTATGGCATCAAACAGAATGCGACAAACAGCTCCATAACACTACTAGAGGTGTAAAGGTCCACAGGGAACCTGTAACTTTAATGAACTGTAAAACGTTTTACAGGAAGAATAGCTGCCAGCTCAGTGCAAACTAATCTCTGTTTCTTGATCTCAGTATTTAAAGTGTTGTTGCTTTGTTTTTCAGATTAACAGGTATGCCAAAGGAAAAATATGATCCTCCAGATCCCCGTAGATGTTACACCATCATGTCAGCCGAGGAGGCGGCCAATGGGAAGAAGTCTTACTGGGCCGAGCTTGAGATATCTGGTTAGTCTAACTAGCACCCTGTGGGTCTGCTTCCATTAAAAACTTCTCAAATGAGGCCTAAAAGTTCAGGTGTAACTCTGTCCTGGGTCCCAAGATCGCTTCCATGCATTTTATGCAATGTTAAATTATGAAGACAAAGGTGTCTGAGCAAAATGAACAATTGCGGACCAGATAAAAATATTCAAATTGAGAGAAATATTTTAAGTCGAAGTTCTAGATGAGTGTTAAAATAGTCCAGTATGTCAGGGTGTCACGGTTTATCTCATCTTATCTTAAATCCAGTATGACAGGCCTCATACAGGTCTCTTACATGTCCAGTGTCCTCAGATATAAAATCAGTGTTTTTCTAAGAAGATCTAAAAGCGATGTCCCTTTAAAGTCAATGTGTTGTACGTGTAAATGTTGACACAGGACGGGTTAGGAGTCTGAGCAGCTCGTTATGGACACTCACCCACCTGACGGCGCTGCACATCAACGACAACAACCTGACCCGTATTCCGCCGGACATCGCCAAGCTGCCCAATTTGGTCTACCTGAACCTGTCGTCCAATAAGCTCCGCAGCCTGCCCGCCGAACTGGGCAACATGGTCTCTCTCAGGTAGGTTGTCAGTGTGGTTGGTCCTGTTCTGGAGACACCTTCCTCAGACACCTTTAAGGATTTCAGAGATATGACTGACATCAGTGCACAGTGTAGTGAAAACGCAGATGGATGGAATTCTCTAGAACCAGAGCTTCATCACAGCAACAGCTAGCTTTAAAACCCACAGTGTCCACATCATGTCATCATATTTCAAAGAGAGTAGTATATCCTGGATACTTAAAAAGCTTTGAGTATGGCAAGAAAAATTCACCATTATGGTTTGGCACAGAGGTGATTGAATATTCTGCAATAGGGCTGAAAGATATTGATAAATCACAATAGTAACAGTAAGAGTATCTTGTTTTACATTCCAGTCGGGATTTATGTTTGATAGTAACATTTCTGGACAGTCAATTGAGAAATAACCTCTCCATATATTAACTACATGGGAATGTCTTTTAAATCTTTTTTTTAATGTAATCGTATGAATTAAATTCCTCACAACACCACATTGATTCAGAAATTGTGTGAATCCCGTATTGTATATTGTAAAGCAGATCTGCTCATTGATTTATAACATTGCCTACAATGGTGAAATGCAACCAGTGATTTTTTTTAAAGTAAAACCTGCCTCTGTGTAAGGAGTGCAGGGCTTCCCCCAGGAAATTAGTTAGTAGAGGCGATAAACTCTGACTGTGACTGATGGAGACATTCCTCCTGTTCATAGGGCCCATTAAGAGCTCCTTCCTAATTGACTTCAAATGTAAGTGACAGAGAACAAAAATCCACAGCCCTTGTTGTGTATAGTTTTACAGCGCAAGCATGAACAGTTCTTTGAAATGAATGGTTGTGATTTTGATTATAGTAATGATAAAGATGTAATTTAAACTCTAAATACTGACTGTAGCATTAAAACGTTTAGACCACATATGAATTTCAAATGTAATGTGTGCATGGTCAAATGGAATAAATAATAACTTAATGATTGAGGATCATTGTCTCTGCCTCGTATGTCTACAATGCTTTGGATGATTCTTTATTTGAGATTCGAAGCAAAAAAAAAAACCCTGTTTGAAGTTTGCATATTTGTCTACTTGTTTGAAGTATTTCTCAAAGAACTGAATCTTGCTAATGACTTATTTTGTACAAAGAGTTTACGTCAATTAACAGTGTATATTTTGTCTTTAAAAAAGAAATCATTCTTTCAATTAATTCAAAGAATCAAGTGCCAAACAACTGCAAAGCATAGAAGAAAAGACTTCAAAAGAATCATGATTAAAACACAAAAATCAAACACTCAGAAGAGAGGGGGATTATAAAATGTTTGGGTGAGAATAGATATCCCGCAGGGATCAGATAAGTATCTCATCTCAAAACTGAATAAACAAACAAAATGGAAAATGACAAGCAAAGACACATTTTGACTTAATTGAAGTGACAGCAAAGGACCACGTGGTAGAAGATGTTGCAACACCAGTAAAAATATGTGGCAAGAATGACAAGAGAGAGACACTAATATTTTTTGTACCATTTCTTGCAGGGAATTGCTTTTAAACAACAATCTTTTACGAGTTCTGCCTTATGAACTTGGGAGGCTTTTCCAGTTACAAACCCTGGGGCTAAAAGGTCAGTCTTTTGGTTTTTTTTACCTTTATTTTGGACCAAGAACTCAATTTTATATTTCAGATTGAATTTCTGCGGTTCAAGTTACCTCTGTCCACCAAGTAGAAATTAATTCTGGATGCAACAAGTCATTATTTGTGAACACCTTCCAAAAAATAGATTTTAGTTTTGGCTGGTGAATTAAGACAAAGGTGTTGCCTGCTTTGCATTTTTATAGATAGTTTATGTTTATATGCATGTTTTGCAGGAAACCCTTTGTCCCAAGACATCCTAAATCTGTACCAGGAGCCGGACGGAACCAGAAAGCTTTTGAACTACATGCTCGACAATCTAGCAGGTAAATGGCTCAGTCGCTTCATCTTACCACACAACCGTTTATTGGAACTCATGCATTTTTAACCTGCAGTAACCCAGGTATATCATAACAGGTATACTATTGTGTTTGTCACAGACAAGTGAACACTTATCCCTAATTTCCCTCTGCCCCTGCCCCTGCCCCTCCAGTGCACCCAGAGCAGCTCCCCCAAAGACCTTGGATCACTCTGAAAGAGCGAGACCAAATGATTCCCACAGGTAAGTTCGTCTCAGTCAAATTTATTGCATGTTACATTGTCAACTTCCTGTTGATAGAGATAATTTATTATATTGCATGTTTGTGTCATTGTATATTTAGGTGAAACATTTCCTCAAAGCTGTATCCGGCTCGATTTTTATATTAGACAATGTCTACCTTTTCAACCACATTGTGACACTATAATGGCCATTCATTTGTTAACTGCTAGGAAATTTCAATGTAAATTTCCTCCTAAACTAGTGGTTCCCAACCTAGTGGACCGGACCTACTAGGGGTTTAAGAATAGACTCAACTCTTTCACTTGCCCAGCAGGTGTCACTGTTGATGTATTTTAATCAGAATTTCAGAAAGAAGAAAAGAGAAATGATTTTTGTAACACTGAGATTTGTTAATGCTTTATTTCAACCAGTTACTCTTTTTTAATATTTTGATCTCTCAAAATCAAAAGGAGGAGCCCCTTCGCCTCTGTGGACTAGCCTCCTCTGGTCAAAACAAAACAGTAACACTTACAGGCCTATTTGAGCAGTGATGTAAGAGGGTGTAGAGTTTCATTTAGTTGCCAAGTGGGATGTAAGTCACTCACAACCTCATTCTTTATTTATAAAGCACATTTAAACACAAGTTGAGCTGAAAGCCATTTGCTAGTCCAAAATATAAAAATGGCCTTTGTGTGTTGTGGGAGCAGTCCTACATACAGCATGTTTGAACACAGCCCGAAAATAATAAACACAGGCACAGCTAATCTTTTTCAAGGCAGAAATATTTCTTGAAAAATCTTTGAATTTAATTTTGTCTGATCATACTGTAGGTTTAAAATGACATCAAGTAATGAGATCTAGAGGTGTTTTAAGTAAGATTCGCATCTAGTTCCATCCAAAGTACAAACAATGTTTTAAGTGGTTTTTTTTATCTCTCGAAAAGTAATAACCTGCATCATTTGCATAATAATATGTCTGTCTTGCTAATGTCCCAGTTCCTGATATGTGGGGCAGCAAACACCAGTGGAATACAATTCAAATTACACGGATTGCAATCTTTATTAATCATTTAGTATTTTTCATGCTCTCTTCAAACTCTGTTAGTCTGTCTGTTTCGTTAACACCTTTTATTTTTATCCTGTCTTTCAGCAATGTTCACGGTCATGTGCTACAACGTGCTGTGTGACAAGTACGCTACGCGACAGCTGTACGGCTACTGTCCATCCTGGGCCCTCAACTGGGAGTACCGGAAGAAAGGCATCATGGAAGAAATCACCAACTGTGACGCTGACATCATTAGCCTGCAGGTAAAGGGGGTGGAGGGGCTCTATTGCCTTTATGTTTGTTACATTTTCCACTTTAAGCTGACTTTCTATTCCAGAGAAAAAGAAACTAATCAGACAGTCAGCAGAAAAAACGCAAAACTCTGTCTCTCAAAAGAAACTATTAAATGCTCCATTTATTGTTCTTTATTTATTGCATTCCTTCTTGACCTGACAGATGTGTGTATAAATTAAAAATAAACATAAAAATTAGCAACGGGAGCAATTAAGTATTTCTTTTGAGAGATACAATTTAGTACTTTTGGTCTCAGCATCATGTCGAAAGAGAGGTATTTGACCATCTTGCTTAGGGTTGAGCAGCTGAGCAATAGAAAATTTGAGCAGGTGATGCTTTAGAGAAAAAATAAGGGCTGACTAAACTTATTACCGTACCTCTAGTACCAGGATTGATAAAAACTTTGAACTGCTGCTGAGGATCACCAAAACAGCCAGAGAATGACCAAGTGTGGCACTGGACCACCATTTGTTTACTAACTGTTTAGAGTAAAAGAGAGACTGTTTGTCTTTCTGTCTTAAATATGTTAAATATGGTTAAGTTAATATGCACAACTAAAATGTACCTGTTTTGTCTGGCTGCGGTTGTAACAGTTTACAATCTTGCTTGATCTCACTTCTGACCACTAATGCAAAGGTCTCCACCCACCATCTGCCCATCCACTACCTTTCACTGACTGAGCGAGGATGATTCACTCAGAACAATGTCAGTTTTAGTGCAGCACGAAACTGATTTATTGAGGCGTTCAGTCACGTCTGTGCTGTAATTATCAGTCTGTACTCTCTGCAGATCTGCACAGCTGCTATAAACTCCTCAGATCAAGCCACAGCATCCATTTCCCTTCAACGCAACCAGGTCATCGTCTAGTAGATAAAGAGCCAGACAGTACTGATAACTGTAGTTCAGGTTTCTGTTTTCAGCATAGGAAGCTGTGTCTGTTTTCCTGGAAAGTCCCTTTTTTTCTGCTAAAATAATTTCTGAAATTTACTAGTCTCTTTAATTGTCTTATGAGCAACCTGAAAGAACAAACTTAACGTGATCTCAATATTAGACTAGATGTTGGAACTATATCTTACATAGGCATGCACAAAACCTAAAATCTATGAAAAGGAAAGTTATAGAGAAGTTATGGATTTTTGCATTAGAATAAATGACAGGAACCATGTTTGCAATGTGAAATATACAAAGAAGAAAAGTCAAGTTGATAGTGTGGGCAAGTGGAAATGAAAACATTCACTCAGTCTCTGAATGTGATTAATGTGTAAATAATCTCACTCCATATTGATAAGTCTTTCCCACAAGAGAAGGTTGCTTTAATGGAATGGCATCTTCTGGAAGGAGCAACCTCATCTGGATCAGAGAAATTGGAGATATTGTATTTATGTATGACCCCTGACCCCTTTTACCTACTCTGCCAGGGATGTGACTGTGGTTCCAGACTGTCTAGTCGGAAAGATTCTTATCAAGACCTTAGCGTGTCTCAATTTCTTGATATGCCAAATGGAGACTGGATTCTGTAGTTAAGACCAGATAGCTAACAAGAGGCATGCACACCTCTTTGTGAAAGATTGTCACACAAACTTCATGCCAACACTGTTGTGTAGGATCTGTTTCCAGGTACTGTCCATATGGTTTTTATTTATCCATCAAAAGAGAGATTGGCCTGAAGTACAAATGATCACTCTTCACTCTGGTGTCACATTTTCCCACGTGCATTTCATTGACAGTTTTAGATAACATTTCTTGCCCTGTGTGCTTGCAGGAAGTGGAAACAGAGCAGTACTACACTTTGTTTCTGGAAACACTAAAGGAGCGTGGCTACGATGGCTATTTCTGTCCAAAGTCTCGTGCCAAACTGGTTTCTGAACAGGAGAGGAAACACGTGGACGGCTGCGCTGTGTTCTTCAAGACTGAGAAGTGAGTTTAAGTGCCTTACCTTTTGCACTTTACAGAACATGGTTAGTTGAATACCTTTGTGTATTTACAGGGTTGTAGGGTTTGCATCATACAAGCCTGAACTGCATTACACAAGTATGGTGTCCAGTAACTGCATGTTCAAGAATGCATCCCCTTTACACACACACTGAAGTCATTTAGTGGCTAGATCATTAGGGATGTATCCGATGCCTCGGACTTTAATGTGTACGATACGAGTGCATCAGTTCAGACGACCTGTATCGGCAAAAAGCTGAACATGAATTGGAAACAAATCAATGCGTATCAATACATCTCATTAGGACGCGCATATGGTTCATTTTTGGCATCAAGGAGCTGCCACTGTAAATTTCCTCTGTTTCCTCTCTCCTCCTGTCTCTGTCCACACTGCCTCTTACTGGACGCCTGCTGCCGCACTCACACAAAACAAGCGCTCCCTCCTCCATCTCCTGTTTGTGTCTCCTCGTCATTTCATCAGAGCAGACCGCAATGAAAACAGCAACAGAGGCGGCATTGCACCGCGCCGCACCACCAAACTTTCATAACGTGCAACTGTAGAATAAGTTTGGAGTTTATTAGGAAAGATGAGAAACACTGCTCCAAATCATTTCTGTAAAACGTGTCTGAAAGTAGAGTACAGAGCCACGAGTCTGAGCCACAGAGACACCATGTCACTGTGAGAGCAGGTAACACAGAGCAGCACTGTTCCTCCACACCAATCACAACCACAACACTCTTCAAATGAAAGAGCAGCAGATCACGTTACAGCAAAAACACTAATATTTTAAACCGTTTTAAAGTTTGTTCACAGACACAACTTTGTTTCATTTTTTTGCTTCCAAGATTTTTGCTATTAAAACTTATTGTAATTGTTATAAAATCAATTTTAATCAAATACAGAGGCAATTATGTGATATAGATACAATTGTATTGTCTTATATTTACAACCAACCATTTGAGGGCAAACCTAATGCTGATGTGGCCCAAGATGAAATTGAATTTGATACCCCTGATGTATGTAGGCAAACAGGGTTATACTTGCACCTGAAATTCAAACTTATATTTTCAAAGTCCTGCTTGGATATTTATGCTCCTCTGTGAATGTTTCTGCAGGTTTACTTTGGTCCAGAAACACACTGTGGAATTCAACCAGGTGGCCATGGCCAACTCTGAGGGCTCAGAGGTCATGCTGAACAGAGTGATGACCAAAGACAACATTGGAGTGGCGGTTCTGCTTGAGGTCAACAAGGACATGTTCTCTGGTGGTAAGAGCAAAGTCACTGCACACAATCTACAGAACATTACCCACAACAGAGCATGTGATGTTAACAGAATATTACAATCAGAATTGTTTTATGTTGAACAGTTAAACAACTAACTGTGCACAGGTATATTATCACTCTGGGCTGTATTTACTATATATGAGAATTAACCCCCACACATTTGTAACTTTGATTGACCACTGTGTAGGATTAAGGGACATCTATGATTATGTTTTGACTAGTGTGTAATCACCTGAAACAAAGAATCCTTGTGTTTTCGTTTAGCTTAGAATGAGCCCTACATGAAGAGTAAGTCCTCTTCCATGGAGACCACTATGCTTGCAAAAAGCATACATACATGCCATACATACATACACATATACCACTATACATGCAAAAGGCATGCTTAGGGCCTTTTGTTTTGTTACCTGAAGGCCATAGTAGTTTCTCACACTTGGAAAGGGGGTTGAGGACAGGGGTATTCAGTTGGTTGCAATTAAGATAAGGTAAACCTTTTTTCGTCCCACAGTGGGGAATTTCACAATTTGCAACCTCATCACTAAAGCCTACACACTGGTCTTTTAATTTTAAAACTTAAAAAGACTATTCATAGCCTCACTCCGCATGCAGTTACTGTACATGTATAGTAGAACTTCCCTGTTTGTGGCTGATTTCTCTTTCACTCATGTTGTGAAAGTCCCTTTCTTCCTTTAAATTATTTTACTGTCTCAGCACCTCTTAAGTTTCTAAAGTTCTGAAGTTGCACCAGAAGTCTGTGCTTTTCTGTAACCAGAAAGTCCACTCGCAGGTTTTATTTGGGTTTTGGGGGTTTTAACAAACCTCATTTTTATAGTTTTTTTCTTCTGTTTCAGGTTTTGACATTTTTATAGTTCCATTTAGATTTCTATCAGCTTGTGTAAACATTTTATTCTTTTAACAGAGTGTGATTTGACTGGATATTATTTAATTGCACTCATTATACATTCCTTCTGGCTACATATCTGTGGCATAATCCAGTTTGTTGTTCTCTGTTTACAGGCATGAAGCCACCACAGGAGAGGCAGCTGATCCTGGTGGCCAACGCCCACATGCACTGGGACCCCGAGTACTCGGACGTCAAGTTAATCCAAACCATGATGTTCCTGTCGGAGCTGAAGAGCATCGCTGAGAGGGCCTCGGGCTCTGTGGCGACCGGTTCGCCGACCTCTGACCCGTCCTCCATCCCCATTGTCCTGTGTGCTGACCTCAACTCACTGCCTGACTCCGGTAGGACTGTCTGCCTTTTCAGGAACTTCTGTTAACACTTGAGTCTGTTATTCCTCCTCAGTTTATGTTGCCACAAATTTAGATATGTATGTTGGCATTAAATCAGACAGTTTGTCTCTCTCTTGGAACATGGTGACATAGGCTACCACATAGCTGTCAGATGACTTAGCCTGGACAGTGTTTATAAGTGCTTGAAAGAGCATGGGACCTGAGAGCAGAGATTCAAGAGTTTTGTGAGACGAAAGGCAAGGGCCTCCCCTCTCAGGTGGAATCTAGATGGCAGAGCTTGCATTTGCTGTTGAAGTGACTCTACTAATCAATGAACTAAATACCAAACAGCAAGGCAAGGGCCTATTTGCACATGAAATGTGCTGCCTGGTGAAGTCATTTATGAGAAAGTTGAAGTGTCTTTCAAGACAACTTGAGGGTAAAATTCTCACCCACATGCAAACCCTGAAAGAAGCCACACGATCAGCTGATCACCTCCACAGTTTCTCATCCATGTTAGGGGCCCTGTATGGTGAGTTTCATGGCGAAGACTTCAAAACAGTTGAGTGATGTTCAGCTCGAACTCATCGACCTGCAGTCCGATAAGGACTACAAACAAAATATTTATAGCATTTTGTATAAAGTTAATTTAATGCTGGTCTTGGCAAAAACATGCACATTTTGTTCATAGTTGTTATGTGAATGTTGATAAAAAAAGTGATATGTTGGCATTTTCACTAAGTCTGCTTCAGTTTTTCATTGCCTAATAATACCATATACTCTTACAAGTGACAGCTTATCAAAACCATAAAATTTAATGTGATTAAAAAAGAAAAAGATCAAATTAATATTGAACTGAATTGAGTTCAACCTAGGAGCCCAGCCCTCCACAACAGTCACCGTTTCTAATGTGGCCCCTTGGGAAAATAATCGCCCACCTCTGCATTGGGATGTCACTGTTGGATCCATTTTTATCAAATATTGTTCTGCACACAATGTAATTCTCCTAAGCCAATATACAAGTTGATTTCAGTTTCCCTTTCAGCCAAAATATGTTGGACACTTCATCCATGAAGATAAAGACACAAAATACATGTTGGGCCATTTTTAGTTTTTATTAACAACAAGAGGGATGTTCTGGGTTAGTGTGGTACACCTTTACAGAAAATTTTTACCCTTGTATGGTCCAGGTGTGGTGGAATACCTGAGCAACGGGGGAGTGGCTGAGAACCACAAGGACTTCAAGGAGCTGCGCTACAATGAATGTCTGACCAACTTCAGCTGCAACAGCAAGAATGGCAACTCAGATGGAAGCATCACACACAGCTTCCAGCTGAAGAGCGCCTACGACAGCAACCTGATGCCTTACACCAACTACACATATGACTTCAAGGTAAAAACCTCCCCTATGCCTTTCCATCTCTGTTCGCAAATTTAAAGTACAAATTTGGACATATGGATATATTTTTCTTCCATTGCAGGCTGCCATTGGTCTCTGTAGGACAGCATATTAAATAGCAGACTCTAGAAACTTGTATGACTTCACTGAATTACACAATCCAAGCCAGTTTCAAAAGTCTGTTAGTAGAATTCCAGATTGCACAAAAAAAAATAGAAACCAGTAGATACCTGGAATAATTTAAGAAATGTATTGAAATTTGTAAAACAGCGTTGTTTTGGCCAAAACATGTATGGTGTTGTTCATCAAGCTGACTCATGGCCTTGACATCAATTTAAGTCCTTTTTAATCACTAACAAAAAAACTGTGATTGTGACTGTTTGTTTCTTGCTGATCATTGATTTATTCATTTTGTGCCTACGTTTTGGATGATGTGGGTGTTGGAGGTTAAAAATATCTTTAAAAAATATTTGCCAGTTTAAAAATGGCTTGGGAACACTGCATGTATAAATAAAGACACAGCAACTCCTGTGCTGTGATCATGCCAAGCATCATCTTATTTTTTCAATCAAAAACCTAAATAAAACAAAGAAATATTGCTTTGCACCAAAACCAAATTATAGTTGAATCACTTTTTCAGTGATGCTGATGCAGTGGCACTTTAAATATGCAATTGGCTAGAACTGTTAGGACTGCTCAAATTGGCTTTTTATTTGCCCAACATTTGGTTGTGTTAAGCATCAAGTGAAACAACATGCAGTTCAATGGTGAGTGGTTTTATCAATACTGATACTTAAGTGACTTCTGCTGTCCACTGATGAAGCTGTGGCTGCAGACTGACATTTTCTATGGGATTATCTGGAAACATAAATTAGAAATTTTTAAACAGTGTCCTGAGTTAATAGCTAGACACTTATTTTTATAACAGTAATGAGTGTCACCTTGACTTGGTTAGGTCGAGGCAGTCACATTTTTAGTTCTTGGCACAATCAATCCATCAGAGCCAGGCGGCAATGTAATGCTAGCTGCAGATTTATAGAATGTCAAAAATGTAAATGTTTCATGTGGTTGCTGGTGTTAGCCCCTTTACACACAACTACCATTTTTCTTCATCATTAGGGGACAGTTTTGAAAATGCAAAACGGTTAAAAAAAAAAAAAAAACCCAGTATGTTAGAGGTGGCACAAGCGTTTCTCCAGGAGCTTATTAAGATTTCAGTAATGACTAATCAGGAACTGGTACCAATTTAGTAACAGTCCTCGATGCCCGTCCCTAGTGAGTGGTTAATAACCATAATCTGTCTGATGTAATAGAGTGTTTACCCGAGTATTTTCACTTGCCTTTTGACTTGCCTTGCGGTTTCTGCTTTGGTTCATAATGAGTCACAAAAGTTTGTGTTTCCATCAGCAACATTTATCAATGTGCATAGATTAAAAGAGTGGATGAGGTTTTATGTTTGAGATGTTTCTTCCATCACGCAAGCATCAACATAAATCTTTCCTACACTGGATTAATACGCCAAAGACTGTTCAGCATATTCGCATCCATTTCCTATCAGACAATCACGGAGAATGTTCCAAATGTACATGTAAATTATGTAATCCAAAACTATCCATTTTAGATAAATATGCAACTGTGTAATAAAGATTCAAGTTAGTTTGACAACTGCAAATCTAAATTATGTTATTATTTTAGTAAAAATTCTGGTGTCCAGCTGCTGGGCTCAGGCTTTTCTCAATGAATGTTGAGACACACCACACCACACCAAAACCTTTAAAGAAATGATCCTGTATGAGGCTCACAAACCAGAACAAACATCTATTTGTCCTCAGGTCTAGTTATCTCAGTCAGTGTTCAGAATCCGTTCCTCATTATTTTTCCTGTGGTGAATTTTCTGGCACGTGTCCCCCATGTGTTTATCTGAAACTAAAATCTGGAAATTGCAAGACAGTCTTTGACAAAAGCACTAAAGGGGCAAAATTAGAACCTCTGATCCTTCTGCCCGCTCATATTTTTGGAGTAGTTCATTAGTCATTAGATGAAGTGACATTACTAGTATTGGGTATTATTTGAAAATGTTAGACATTTTGGGAAATATACTTTTTTTGTTTTTTTTTGCCAAGAGTTAGAACAGAAGATCAATAGCACATTATCCGTACAGCAAATGTGAAGACAAGCAAGTAGTTTGACTAGCTCAGCGCAAACACCTCAAACAATGGGAAACTGTTAATCTGGCTGTGTCCGAAGCTAACAAAATTCGCTTACCAGCACCTCTAAAACTCCCCAATTAATACAGTGTACCTTTTGTTTGCTTAATCTGTACAAAAACCATAAAAGTGAAAAACCATAAAAACAATTACTAAAATGTCAATCTTTCCTTTAAAACAGATTTTAAGAAATGTCTTTATAAAATGTATCATATTTTCTTAAATGGAGAAAGGGGTCTTTTTAAGGCACTAGGAAATACCTCATCTGATGAAGAATGTGATTAAGTCTTAACTGCTAGATTTTAATACTCATTGATATGAACACATATTCGTCACAGCTCGACTTAAAATTTGAAGTCCAGCCATAAATCACATGATGCCTTTGTGTCTCTAGGGCGTGATCGACTACATCTTCTTCTCCAAGACCCACATGAATGTCCTGGGCCTGCTGGGACCACTGGACAGCCAGTGGCTTATCGACAACAACATCACCGGCTGCCCCCACCCCCACATCCCCTCGGACCACTTCTCCCTGCTGGCCCAGCTGGAGCTGCAGCCTCCCCTGCCCCACCCGCTCAACCCACTCAATGGGCTGCACCTGCCGGTCCACAGGTAGTGCAGCCGGAGAGAGCCCCACCCACCCTTCTTACCCCACCTTTAAACACTGTCCTTCCTCCCCTCCTTCAGCTTTATACAGGACCCTGTACAGTTTACCAATCATGTTAAAACTCAGACACCATCCAACCCCTCCGACCCTAAGACACACCCACCCAAAAGGAGTGAAGTATTTGCCCATTTGTTGCTCCTTTTTGTGTTTTTGCACACTGTAAATGTTTTATTCTATTTTTTTTTTCTTTCTCCCCTTGAAAAGGCTTGATACCAAATGTTGGGCTTCGGATGAAGTTGCTATGCTAACCCACAGTGTCATTTTTTTTCATGATCAAGACCACTTGTAGATTCTGCTCCTACAACAAACCTTAAAACTTTCAACTTTTTAAGGATAAATCTACTACATAAATGTCAGCAGTTTAGATGAAATTCATTTGTGTTTTTGTTGCTTCTTTCACACAGCTGTGAAATAATCTTTTTAGAGTATAAACACAACATAGTATCAATGCTGCACCACAACATGCATGTTGTGTTAAAGTCATAGTTTATAGTACTGAAACCCGCTATCACTCCCAAATTAACTGACAGCTATTTTTAATAAAATGAGTAACACTACAAACAACTGAATCTAAGTAAGGAATGTTGTATGAGGATGTAGAAGGTTTGTTTACATTTTTGTAAACACAGGTCCATATTTTCAATTCTAATCACCAAAATACTTTATTCAACTACATGAGAGTAAATATTGGCAAATTTTAAGGTTAAAAATAATGATTATGTGTTTTTAAAAGTAATGTAATATCACTGTAACACTAAATTGGCGTGTCTCACATACGAAATAGAAAATGAAATCCTCTCAGGTCACAGCTGCAGGTCTTGTGAACAGGACTGATAATGTTGATGACAGATTGTTTTAGTGGTCTCTCAGATTGACATTTGCCTTGTGGAAAATAATGGATAGTATTCCATATCAAGTCAAACCTTTTCTGGATCACATTTCAACACTGCTTGGGATTATATTGCCTGGTTCAGTTTAAAAAAACATCCTGAAACGCATGACCTGAATCGCAATTCTTGCAAATCTTGCACTGAAAGAGGTCAGTTCGAGATTTTGCGTGTTGCTGCATGGATGTTACTGAGCTTCTGCATTCACTTCTATGAATTTGCTCTTCTATGATACAGGTCTTGTACCTCTCTTCGATCAGTGCTAAGTATTTTACTTGCAGAGGGATCGTGTTCATCTCGGCTGATTGAAGCTCAGTGCAGTTTAACAAATGCAACTCCTGATTTTTCTGCCGTACGATTTACATAATAAAACAATCAATACAGGCCAAATGAGTGCTCAAATCCCAATTTTTTGTAAGCACTGCAACCAAATTACCACCCTTACTCTTTGACTTGCTTTGAAAAAAATATTTTAACACATGAAATATATTTTTTAACAATCCTGACATTGACCAACAATATGTTTTACATTTTTAGATTTACAAGTCATGCTTTTGAGAAGAGAATCATCCTGTTTCCAAACACCTCATTGGCCAAAGAATCTCCCCAGAATTAGTGACTTGTGCTTTGTCAGTAAAAAATAATGTGTAATAATTATTGGTGCAAGAGAAAAAAACTTCCTGAGAAGAATCTGCTTATGATTTGTGACCAGGAGCTGAATGTATTAGCCAAAGGCTCACTATAAAATTGGTTGTAGGAGCCTTTTAATGCCAGATTCCTCTGCACTCTAAACTTTGTATATTTGTGTCAGTTAATTAGAACTAATAGCCCTTTATGTAAGTTGTAACTCAGGGCTATGCTATGCATCCAGCAGTACCTCTCAAACGAAAGACTCAGAGACACATTGTACGAGCAAAGCCAAGCAAGAAGCTATTGTTCTGAAAATCCTTTATAAGCACAGCTAATGTATGTACTTACATACATACATACATACATGTTGTTGTTTTAGAAGTCCCACATCTTTGTGCATTTTTGATACAACTGCTGCTGAACCTTTGCTCTATTCCCCCAAAAATAACTTGGGAAATTCACATTTGTCTAATTTTTGAGTTGTCAGAAGGTGAAAAATCATTCAGACAAATTCTGTTTGCAGACATTTTGGAATTTTAAAACATTGTCATTTGGTTTTGTTGTAATGCTGTTAAGAGAAGAAGAACTCAATTATAATTGTGGGATTGACAGAATAAATTAATGCAGGGGTTGGGCTGGGTATCAGTACTTGCCCCAGTATGATACAGTACCTGAATTTCAGTACCACAGACACAATCAGCCGTACAATTATTTTGCCAACAACAAGGTATAATAAAGTTCAAAATTCAAAATTCGAAACATTTTGATTATAATCAGGAACAAACTTTCCTGATTAAAGATGATAAACTGATTAAAAAATTAGTTTAAATAAAACATTATCTGACAATCTGATCAGACAATTGATGCCGGCTTTCAGAACTTGACATTTTGCGATACTTAATGCAAATAAACTCTTGATTGGCATAAAAAAATTGAGGTTTAATACCAACCTTATCCCTAACCCTAACCCCTGGTGAGACCTTTTGAGAATGAATTAGTTAAATTAGTCAAGCATTTGATCTCTTCAGTATTTGAAAAGAAAAGCCATAATTTTAAGATTAATGGTGTCAGCACAACCTGGCACCTGTAACCTCAGCTTTAAACCGCAGTCAGATCACTTTTACCGGCCTGGACAGGCAGTATCGGCTTTGCTTCATTTGCACATGATTTGATGCTAATGCTAATGGACACACCAGTTTAGGTGGAGTTGATGAAGTCTATCTTTGTGAGCATTTTGAGGCCTATACTTCACTCCTAAACTCACCTCACTGGGTTTTCTGATGTTGTACAACAGCTGTACATAAATTAAATTGCCTGTGATGACAGGGCATCTTTCACATCTGTGAGGGGAATGTACCATTCTCCGAGTAAGGGGCGTATTTTTTCTCACAAATCAATTATGTACTTGTACCTATTTTCTTGCCCAGTGCACTAAGATCTCATATGTGAATACAACCTCCACCTGTCTCTAAAACTCTTATAGAGACAAAACATCTCTGTCCAACTCTGTTTTTGAACTGCGGGCATTTTCTGTCTCGAACTAACATGCAGTCTTTCAATTGGTACTTTGTACAATTCAGTATTACCAAGTTTTTCAGAACAAAAGATAAATGTCTAGGTTTAAAAGCAGTCTGTCTTGATGGCTTTTATTTCTCCAGTGCACAGCTAAGTGTCCACTCAAAGCTTTTAACACTCTTGAGATGATGCTTAGGCAAAATAGTTTTGGTTTTTTTCCTCTTTCTACTCGATGTTTCCCCACTGAGTTTTCCCAAAAATGGTTTTGCAGAACCCTTTCCCATCACTCTTCTTTCAAATCATCCAACATCTACAACCATGTCTTTTCCATTTTACACAAGAATATCCAACTACCATCACTGATAAGCATTTGACCTGTTAATTTTGTCTCTGTAGAGCGCACCTCACATACTTTTTCTACAAACAACGTGCCTAGTTTGTACAATTTCTCCAACAGCAGCACTGCCCATGAGACCAAGACGCTCAGAGATTAACCCAGCGCCATCATCCAGCCATCCATTCTTCCATCCATCCATGCTTTCATCCCTATAATCCTTCCTGAACCAACTTTTTGGGGATGAGATCATGAGGAATTGAAACTGAGGAATCATTGCTCACCTCAGACTGGTTTCTGTTTTTTAATCGAACAGCTTTTTTGTACCCATAACATCAAGGACAAATCAGTCATTTCTACCAGATATCTGAGATACACACTATCACTTGTTTGTGGTTTCCCTGGTGATTTCTTTTTGCAGCAGAGGTTGCTGTATCTAAAGCAAGATTATCACGACCATCATCTCATGCAATTTCTGAATGTAAAAATCCTGTTGTTCATTATTTGACCCTGTTTTGTTTTTTCTTCCACTGTTAATTTAGGCTGATTTTACCAAAATGTGGTTGCTACATGAGGTTATCAGTCGTTGGCAGCCAATAAGATGTCTAGCAATGTTCACTGGGGAAAATGAGGATTATCTGACAAAGCATTTAGCATTGGAATGAAGGTTTGTTTTCTTTAATTTGCTTTTACATTTAGAATTTGACAGCCTCCAAATAGGCCACACATCCAAACCAGGAAACATTAATTTAAATGATGCTGCATAAATGTTTTCTTCCCGGTATATTAATCTATAAATAATAATATGGAAAAGGAATTCAAAAACACCAAATATGTTTTATGAATATTTTCAGTAAACTCTGACAAAGTGTCTTAGGTACTTTCCTGGCCACGGGTCAATGCACTGGTTAATTTACTGGAATGAGGCCATTATAAAACAAAATCATACCATAAATTTTGGATTAGAAAGAGCCAAAGCAGCAACTTCAGTGTCAAAACACTTTCAAAAGTCTTGTGTCAGTTGACTTCACAGTTGAAGAACAACTTTAGGTGTCTCATTTTCGTTCAAATTTGTAGTTCAGAGAATACAAGTGACGAGAACAAGGAATGCAAGGCTGTTATTTCCGTAAACAAAGAATTTATTTCTTTGGGGCATTCCTACACAACATTTTTTTGAAGTTGCTCCCTGTCAGCAGCTTTCAGCAGATTCGTTTTATTCATGTATAGTAAGTGATGTGAAAGTAGGCGAGGATCCTCAGCCACCAGCAGTCACCAACAAAGGTGCTACATTATTTTTCAAGAGGATTTTAAAGGACTGCACTTAAACCTGTTATATGTAACAATGGTGTAACAATTCTGTTATTTCTGTTATTGAATTACAGACAAGCAGCTCTTCACCACACTGGTTTTCAATCCAACCAGCCTCCACCACAGACATGTGGAAGCAGGCAGTGAGCGTTTGGTTGGAAGGAAAATTTTGTGGTTGGGAGCTGCTAAAATTAGACAAAGCAGGTTTTGTATTGTGGAAGCCAAAGTGTGCATTGTGTTTGACAATTAAATGTCAAAAAGGTGCAAAACTTCAGCGACACAAGTTACTGGTCGCCTGTGAGGACAAGTGAAAGTTTGTCTAACGTAGGTGGTAGTGCTGACTATGTCTTTTTCCTCTGACAAAAAAATACAGATCTATCCTTTGTAGATATCCTGTTTAGTTGCGTTACGAAAACTTTCAACTGCACATCGCAAGTAAAAAAATAATCAAGGTTTGTTCTCGAAAGTCATCAGGGCCTGCCCAAGCATACATGAATAAATAGATAAATAGAAATAAGATAAAGAAATTCAAAATCTGTGAGAGGAACCCTTACCTTTCAGTTACAAATTTACAAAAAACTGGATGACATAAATAGAACTTTAAAATAATGACTAAAGGACCTTTCATCAATGTTGGATGATGACCTCCTGCTTTAATTTCAGGGATTCTCATGTTTTCATATAATATGAACAATTACATGCTCCTCTGTGAATTCAGATTTTTTTTTTAATTTATAATATTTTAATTTCTAATAATAATTTCACAGATTTTTACACATATTATCAGCTTAATTGTCAGGAGGAGTACTCCTCAGCTTGTAAAAACAGCTGACATCTTTGGCTCTGGAGGGAGCTTTCTAAAATTTGAAACGGTAATCTGGATTATGTAATAGTTATCTCAGTTTGTGCATAGAGACTTAAAAACTTTTAATTGAAAGCCTGTGTTACAATCTGGAGGTGTGGGTTTTGAAACAAGCTAGCATTTAGAAAAACATTGTTTCTAATGAAATATGCTATTGACATGGGAATTGTAGGACCCAGTGTTTTTAAATGTTGGCAAGAACAGTTTAGCCTTGTTTGTAATCCATCTCTTCTGAGCCCTCAACTTTATAGAAGTGAGTTATGAATCACTGTAGTACATTTTTACTAAAGTTATAAAGCACTATACAAGGGGGGTGCAATAAAATCAAAGGCAAATGCATAAAAACAATTAGACACTTTTGGGGGGATAATAAATGAGTTCCCCTGACATTTGGGGTATAGGAGGTTTTCATCCAAAGTTGGATTATGGTGGTTCCTGGAGGCCCTAAGAAGCTATTTAAGGTATTTAGCTGATGCCTTGGGCCGGCTCTGGCACAAATACAACTCTTGTATCTATACAGAGAATTTCTAGTTGTATTGAAGTGGTGATATTTATATGAATTATTGGGGGACTTCTACAAAGGCTAAAGCTGTGTTTAATATGTGAGCAGTTACACCTCAGTTGAAACCAAACATGCTCAAAAGCACTTGTATCATCTCTCCACACAAAGCCCCACCTCCTGTAGGCAATAAACATGTCATTTTTGGAGAGTCTTTCTGTCTGCACTTTAATTCTTTATGAGAAGATCAGTCATGGATACAACATGAGCACATCAGGGGTTACAGCATTATCAAAAATATAAACAGCACAAAGTGAACAGCAGGATATGATTCACATTTACAGGAAAGGATTCTCTGTTTTGTGCGTTGTGTGATTGGTACTTTTATTAAAACAATCACAGATTTTACTTCACAGTACAGATTTGTGGTTTTTGACAATAAAATGTTAACAAACACATTTAAAATGCTTTATTTCTCAGTTTTTGTACAGCTATGTTTCTTGCTTGTTTAATGAAATCCCTAGTAACACATTATATACTTAATGCAGTATGTAGACATATGAGAAAGCACAGAGACAGTATTATTGTGTATTCATTAGCATTTCCAAAGGGATAGCAAAAGGCCAATCAATTCAAGAAAACTGTCTACTGTTAAACAGCATAAGATTTGAATTGCACAGGTTGTTTTTAAAGCTAGACAGCTTTTCAGCCCTCTTACAGTTAATTCACAGCTTAATAAACCAAACAAAGCCATTGTTAAGTCAAATGTTGACACAATGTGGTCAGAAGATGACTGTGGAAGCAGTGGGGGAATCAGTGGTTGAGCTGGAGGTCACATTTCTCCTATAAACAAAAAAAAGACAAGAAAATTAGAGACTAAAGAGACTTTGAGAAGTAAATAATTCAGAAAGCAATAAGAGATACAGTAGCTTAGTGTTTTATAGTGATCAGTGATGATATGATAACCTGATCAAAAATGGTAAACATTTTTTTTACCATTATAACAATAACTGATGACCAAGACAAGAGGAAGCCCTTCCTTTGACACAGTCCATCCTTTAGACACAATGACATACAAGAAAATATACAGTGTCATGTCAGAAGTAACAATTCTGCCTTTCATTTTTTGTTTTTACAACAAAAATCTTTCCATGACAAATAAGAATTGGTCAAATGTAAAAATATAAATAACAACAGTGCCTCCAAATTACAAATCAATTTCTCTGTTGATGTTTTAAAGCTTAACTGTGGTTTGGAAAACATTAACTCTGAGCTGACGTGAAATTTGGGAATTTTGGGGCTGCTCTTGGCTGCTAAAACTTGTAGCTTGCATTCTTCCGTGTTGTGCTTACAAAAAGTGAAAATACATTAACTATGCATCTCCATGACCACCACCATACACTGTACAGCTGACCTTTTTCTTGTTTAGGGCTGCAACTATGGATTATTTTTATTAATAATTATTTAGTCTATTATTTCTTTAGCCTAATCTTTCAGCCTATATAATTACCATTTCAACTTCAAAAAAACAAATGTGACTCCTTCAAATTGCTTATGTCCAGCCTACAGTCCAAAAGATATTCAGTTTACAATGATATAAAACCATCACATTTGTGAAGCTGTAACCGTAGAATTTTTGCCATACATCAATGACGTAGATGACAACTGTTTAGTCAACAGATTAATCAATTTGGCAAATCATTTGTGCATTATTTTTGTTAAAAGAGTAAATCAAGATATTTGTAAAGTAAAATTAGTTTTGTCCCCAAAATGTCCATATCATGTACAAGAACACAATCACTGATAAATAGAAAAACAAGTCATTACTTTTGTGAATTGCTGAGCAGGGTTTTGATCCACTTCGCTTCTGGATTAACACAAACTTTAGAGCCGTTCCTCCTGATGACTCTGTGGAGAAAGAAAGGAATTACATTTTTTAGGTAACACTAGAGAAACGCTGACACGGGACACAATGTTTGAGTAAACCAGTGTCACAGGTGAGTGATAGTTAAGTTCAAATGCTCACAGCACTCAGGTGCTGCTTCCATTCAGGGACACTGGCAACAAGAGTTATAGAAAAATATGTTTCAATTTCAGGAGTAGTACTGTAGACTGTATTTTCAAATACTAGTTGATTTGTGTTTCCATTTCCTGCTTGCTGCTCTTTTGCTCCACTACTTTCACCTTTACTCGAGTGCAGAAGTACCTTTGCTTAACAAGGATATGAGTATAGTATTTTTACATTGTGTTATTGCCTCTTTCACCTCTCCTCACATCAGGATGTGAGAGTCAGAAAGTCAGAACTACTGTACATCATACTGACAGCAGCTGTAACAAAGTAGTCCAACAATCTTTGAATCAATCATGACTACTCACATGATTTCAATCCGGCGACAGTGTCCTGAAATAGGAAGCCACTCAATTTTGTCGATGACCCGAACAGCCACGGGACGTGAGGTTGTGCGAATGCATCTACATCCCTGCACGGAAACAGCTGTAAAATAAGCAGTTTAGTTATAATTTCAGTCTGTGGCAGTCTGTCTTTGTTAAGCCTCAGAAGAACAATACATTTAACCACTGAGAACACCCTAAAAGTCACATGACAAAAAAAATCATAAAGGCCCTGTCTGCTTGTTCTGGAGCTTTCAACTGCACCTCACAGTCTTCCTGAGTGGATAGAAATTACTCAATTGTCACGAAAAAACTTGTGTGAGTGGTTGGAGGCCCTGAAAATGTAAGTAAGTGGACTTTTAGCTTAATTTTTTAAAATTCACTGGACACAACAGATTGTAACTATTTATTTGAAATTGTAAAAAAGTAATAAGTAATAAAGTTAATAAAGTTTTGTACTGTATTATTAAAAATGTAGCAGCATTTTTAATAAAAGGGCATGTAGTTTGATGTTTATTACAAAAGAATAATGAATGGTAAAAAATCATGTCAAATAAAGCAAGATAAAGGAATTGAACATTAAAAATAGGAGTAATGAATGCGTACACAATAGGATAGGATTTGAATATATAGAAAATCTGGTGTTAGAACAACATCACCATAAAAGAGAGCAACAAGAAGTACCTAAAATATTTAGGCACTTTATGCTGTCCAGCCTTAAGATTACTACAATATTATATGCAGATGATACCTTATTGTTTCATTGACTTCAGTTTCACATATTACAAAAATACTAAACTAACAGGAAGCAATGTGATAGACTGGATTACAGTGTTAACTAGAGTTTATTTTAATAAAAGTCTACCTACTTATGTCATTAAATGTTTTGAACATAAAAGAAAAATAAAATCTCTTACCATGCAGAGTGGTGATGCAGCAGCAGAGAGTTAAAGCGGCCAGGAGGAGCAGTGGTTTAGTCATCATCTTGGCAGTTCTTTTGATTCTTTTGATCTTTAAGCACCGATGAAAATGTGACAGTGATGTGCAAGTGTCTGTGAGAGTGAATGGAGTCTGGGTTTATAAAGCAGCAAACAAGGAAGTGCATGTAGGAAGCACCGCGCACTTTTCCTCTCCTGACACATCAATATGCAAAAATGGTTTTGGGGGGTTTCTGCTGAATGAGCTAAATGTGGGTTCTCCGAGCTATTTTGCCTATTTCCATTTGTTATTTCATCTGCGCACACTGAGTGAATAATTATCTAGCACTGACTGATAATATTGAAGGCAGAGGTAGTGACGGGGTGATTTTTATTTTTTTTTTCCGCCTTGAATGATCAGCTATTTCTTCTACTATTATCAGACATTATCAGATATTTCTATATTATCATCCAGCAAATCTTACATGTCTGAACTTTAATGAAATAAAATTCACATTACAAATTACCACTTATATGTTATTATATGTCATATTGGCACAACAACATTGTTTGTCTATGCCTTCCAAGAAGCATGCAACTGTTACAAAAGTCATAACGCACCTTAAACTTGAAACTAACTGGCTCACATTAAGAAAACGTGATGTTCATGGTTAAAAGAAAGATTAACTGTTGACAGGAGATGGGATTGCAATTATATAGATTTTATGCCAGTGCCAGCATAAAATATCCTGATGGCAGCCACAAAAAACACCAGATAGACCACATGCCCTCACTGTCCTGTTTGGCAAGAATACCACACAGATGCCATATATGATGCCAAATAAATGGTTCAGAATGCAACTGTCTTCACGAATGTTGTAAGTATGCAAAAATCTACAAGCTTTACATTTACAATAACTAATCCCTAAAAAAATTAGAACTTATAGATGCAGAAACTATCAAAGCTACACATTTTGCTGGAGGGTCACTGAACTGAACTGCTGCTGCAGTTGACCTCTAACTACAACTAACTCTAAAGTATTTTGTGTAAGAGAGAGAGAGAGAAAAACTCCATTGCGATTGCCATTATATTTTGTCTAGACACATCATTAGCAAATGATAGGAGATCTATAAAAATGTAACTATTGTGGGCAACTCCAAAGTAGATTCAAGGAAATTTGGTACAGAATTAGCTATAATTGCAACAGTTTGGGTTGAACCAGGCCAGAATCAGGAACAGAAAATACTAGGCAGGATACTGGAGAGTACCACAATCCAAACTCAGGCAGAACTGTACTTCTGTATTTGCCTGACAACCACATCCTTTTCTTGTAATTAATCAATTGAGGGTACTTGTATCTCCCCCCAAATTAGACTGTAGTTCCCGTTTATGAAAATAATATGTATATTCTAAGGTTAAATTTAGATAAGCCAACTCATGTACAGTAAATAATGAACTCTGCAGGAATCAGGTTGGGGACCTGGTTTAATGGGTCAAAAAGGGACACTAAGAGTTCAAAGTATATGCATATATCTATTAAATAATTATATTTCCAGTTAATCATGCTTAAAAATGGATGTGACATGGGATGTTATATTTTCTAAATGTGAGACTTACCTGGGATATTTTTTTATGAATTTTTAAATATATATTGCTTCAGACTTACTGACAGTAGATGCTAACAAGAAATATGGGGACAGAGGGGAGGGATGTGCGACAAAAGCAAAGAGGATCTACAGAGGAAAGACAAACACACCCCAGCACAGACAATGAAATACGGAAGAGCAAAATGAATTACTGTCAAGGGAGATTTTACCTCCAAATGTGACTCAAACGGGCAGGTTGGTGACAGGGCAAATGAATGATAAGTCACCCCCTTTAATTGGTAATTTGCATGTGCAATGCACTTATTCTGTTTCCTCTATTTAGTCTAGTCAAGTCTATTTCTGATTACCAAAAGCATCCTCCAGAATTACTTATGCTTACTTTGATTAGGATGAATTAGTTTTTAAACTATGAATCTTGGAGATAGGTGACTATATTTTGTGTTATGGTTGTGTAACATTAGGTTATCTTGGATATCTCTTGGTGAAAGCGTATTGTTGCTCTCCTCTTTGAGGAGATGATTTATTAGTCAGAGTGCACAAATTTGAAATAATTTGAAGAAGCAAATTATGTCATACACAGGTATCTGAGGGATTAATATTAGTAAGAACTTCTCATTTGTACTAACATAGGATCACAGCCTGTCAATTTGTTACAGTCAATATTAGTCGCAGTCAATTAAAGTCACAGTTTACTACCAGGACTACTACTTAAAACACATTCTCACTGTAAATGCAATAAAGTCAAATAAAAGCAGTTAAATTCAGCTTTAAGTTAAACTGGAACCAGGTTTAGGTTTATACCAGCTACAGTTTTAATTCACATAAATCTTGACACACGTCTATCTGTGGCATGTGTTTGGTGCTTGGGTGGTGTGTCCTCTTGCAAGAGAAATAAAAGCCATGGTAATGTCCGGGACGTGTTTCTCCTGTATCAGTCTCCTGATTTTAAGCATTTTGTCAGAAATTAACACATAGACCACCAAATATACATGAGTTCCTCTATTAACAAGTGTCCAATTAAGAAATCCAAATTCAGAGAACACCGTGACCTGACGGCAGCTGAAAAGAAAAGTGGTAGAAAAAAGAAAGAAACCAAGAAAAAAAGAGGGAAATCAATACCATATTATTTCCTGAGAACCGATACTTCACACCAACTTAGTGCTGAACAGGAAACTTTGCTTTAGAGCGTTTAAAGTGTGAAATCTGATAAAGCCCTAATACCGTTAATCCTGGAATTGATGCAGGGAAACTGACATATCTTATGAACATTGAAAGAGATTTCCTGTTCTGAAAATGCACTGTACAGAACAAAAAATAAGTGTCAGTGCTCCCCTTGTTCACATGTTGGCATGTGTATCAGTCAATGTCAGCAAATCATTTGTATTACATTCTGAATTACTGATAAATTATTGATATTCACAACATACATTTATTTAACCAATGTAGCGACCAGTTCAATTCAATTCAGTCTCTTAAATGGAACTACTTCGGTAAAAAATTGTGACTTTTTCAATCCAAAACATGGCTGACTGAGCAAATGTATTAAACCACTCTGCTCCCTTCACTCCAGCAGAAAATGTTTATTCTCTGGATTCAACAGTTACAAGGACATTTTACAGGTCTATATACTCACTGCTGTATATTTCAAACAGGTTCTCTAAAAACCTTTTCTTCATCATTGCTCACTCCATGAGCCATGGTTTGTTATTGGTTTTTTAGTCATCTGGTGCTACATTTAATGACAGCTATTGTTACTATGAATTAGGGATGTCCCGATCACGTTTTTTTGCCCCCGAGTCCGAGTCCGAGTCATTTGATTTTGAGTATCGGCCGATACCGAGTCCCGATCCGATTCGAAACAAACTGCTGCGTGCTGCCGTCTTCCGCGCATGCTCTGTTCAGTGGCGTCTGTCAGAAACACAGACCCGGCCTGTAAACGTTGGTAGTTAATAAATACTATTTGATTCTCATTTATTTTTAATCACTAATAGCCCATATATTGTATATATGATTAAAAATAATAATTGATATACATATGTATATATATATTATTTAACCGATACCTGATCGGGACATAATGTCCGAGTCCCGATCGAGTCTGCAGTCACATGATTGGCCCCGATTTCCGATCACATGATCGGATCGGGACAACCATACTATGAATTATTATTACTATCATTACTGTTACTACTACTGTTATTATTATTATTATTATCATTAAAACATGGCTGTGAGGATGTAGGGTGGCTAACTTTCAGGATTTTAGTCTTTCTATTTTTTGTGAATCAATCTAACTTGTGTTGCAGTAATGTGATTCTCTTCCTTTTCAAGACAAGAACAAAACTTAAAGGATTCCTGTGAAGACCTGCTGCTTGCTGCAAAAGCGAAAATAAATGATCCAGCAGAGAAAAGGAAAGAAATCACCCTCAAATGCTGATGCTTCCTTGTGACAGGCAGTGTAGCCTTACCAAACAAACCAACTCTGCCTTCTATTATCATCATGTTTGGGGTACTATACCTACCCCTGTGGTATAGGAAACCCATCTGTCTACCAGCAAGGGAAACCACTAAATTTCAATTTCCCAACTTTCTACATTAGAATAGAAAGGTCAGCCCCCAGTGAGACAGTGCTGAGTAAAGAGTGCACTGCAAACCTGAACGCTTCGTTAAGCAAGATTTTAACCCTTTTCAGTGGTGGGATTTAGCCTTATGTTTAATAACTCGTTGCAACTTATAGACAGTCTGTTTTGGTTAGTTCCTTGTGCATAATTCATCACCAATTGAAATAATAATAACGAGAATAACGGGATGGGGGTCAAAACAGATGATGTCCCTGTTTCAAACTATATTATGCTGATGCTATAATTGTACTTGCAGATCTTGGAAAAGATTTACAGGAAATGATTAATATTGTGACCAAATGGTTGTGGGAGTGGAGGCAGCAATCAAATGCAAAATTCTGACCTACTTACATTTAAAGTATAATTTTCATGATGCTCAGTGCAAATTGTTCTGGGTGTAAGGAAAGTTGATCTGTTGATGTTTGGTAAAAACCTGAATTATGGACATAGTGACAGATGAAAAAACAACTACAATGTAGAGCCTTATATGAGGAAGACTTTACCCCAAAGGTCAAAGAAGAAAAAATCGCAGATCTATAACAAGATCGAACATTCTGATTAGAAAAGTCAGTGCATTATGTTGGTATGAACAACAAATGAAGACCTTTTTTTGTCATCACTGTCACCTTCTTCACATGTGGGACCAAAAACACACACCTGTCTGAACATTATTAGGCTCAATACAGTCTTTCAGTCCCACTTTGACCAATGTGCCCTGACTGTAAAACTCTGCTACTTAGAAATATAACCTGTAGCAACATAGCAGGAAAACTGGGATCAATGAACCTCTCAACATTTTTTAAGAACTGGCCAGGATATTAATGATCAACTTACATACGTCTAATGAGAGGGGTGTGCCTGTCTCGGCGCGCACAGTCCTGTGATATCTGGCTCGATCATGGTCAGCTTCAGTCTCAGCATCCTTCCTGCTTCTGTAACTTGTCTTAATGACAGCAAGTGAAGAGAAGCCTTTCTCGTACAGATATGTCGTCGTGAAAGGAAGGGGAAAGCACAAGGCCTTGTTGGGACCACTGAAAGTCCACAGATGAGTTTGTTCATTGTGTGACGTAAAACACGAGATGAAATAAGGCATTCCAGTTCAGTGTCTGTCTCATGTTTCATGTAGGGGGCAAAGGAACCCAGCCCCCACAGTCTTCCTGCTAACAACTAGGTGTTAACTCCAGCTAGACCCCCAACAAGCTTCCTGTCCTTCAAAGGACTGGTAACTACACTGGGCATAAATAGATAGATAGTGATTTAGATAGATATTTGATTTGTTTACAAGAACACTCCACAAGATGCCTTTAAAACCTTTTCAACAAACAAACAATGCTGCTGTTTTTCTGCTACATACATGTCTACTTTATCCCCTTGCTTCTTTGTTGGCGAACTTCAAAAGAAAAGATTTTACTACATTTTACTATATTTTATTTGTATTATGCTGGTATTCTGAGAAGATACACCACAACATTAGATGAACTCCTGCAGTAACTGCACTAATGGTGAAACTGTTCACATGCCCACATTTCCCTGCTTAGTACATAAACTGCTTTTTTCAGCGTTTCTTTAATGCACTGTACGTGTTTCTGTACGTTCTGAATATTTATGTTTACAGAGAGCTTCACATGAAAAATGTTCCACCGCAACAGTTAAGCCTGACACTTCTTCCGTTTCCACTTGGGAACAAAAAAATCTCCTTGCTTTGTTTCTTCATTTGAAGAAACTTTCACCCACAGACTGCAGTGCTCCACAAAAGGTCACACGACGTTTTTTTACTGTAACTGTCAGCCACAGTTGCCTACTAGTGTTAACAAGTAGGATTCTTGACTCATTTGATACAGGAAAGCTTCTGTACTTTGATGCTATACAGTCTAGAGCTGTCAAAATTGAGACCGAAAGGTGTCAACCACAAGTCTTCTGTACAACAGCAAATGGCACGTTAAAGAATTCCATCTTGTCTGGACTGAAACAAAAGCAAAACTGTGAGCCCTTATTTTGCTGACTGTTATACCAGGCAGCAGGCACCAGCCCACGACATTATGCCTAACATGGTTCGAAAGTATAAGTTGTGCACTGGTGTGGCTGGTAGGCAGAAAGTAATCATTACTTCTAAATTAACAATGGAAAAAGATCATGTGTATGACTTGAGAGACCCTGCAGCTCTATGGAACATTTTATGGAGCATAGCATATTTACTGTAATGCTCACTCTCATTACTCTGATCAACCTCATTTTCAGCAGCTGTTTTCAACTAAACAGTTCTGATAAAGCCTTAGTACACTACCTACCTGTTAACCATATCAACTTTATAAGAAGAAATAACGTTAGTGTTCTGTTTACAGCTTGTTGCACTACTTCTGTGACCAAAAGATAACCAAAAGATAAATTTATGCAGGATTAAAATTTACATTTTCTCACTTCTGTAAATTAAAGTCTTACTGTTTAATGGTGCCCACACCAGATGTAGCTTGTAAATCATGATGAGACAAAGTATGAGTTTCTCTCTGCAAAACATGGAATTACACTAAAACTTTACCTCCATCAGCAAACCAAAAAAATGCAGCCTGAAACCAGTGGTATCACATTGTTGACCACTTGCAGACAATAAATTGAATGTCAAAGAACGAGTGCTTGAAAGGTTCCTTCAGCCAGCTTATATACACATATAAGTAGTGGGTTGGAGCCACATAAATCCACCATTTAGTCAGCGCAAAGCAAACATGGTACTACCTAGAACTCTTGAGATTAACTTTCTCAGAGGTCAGACTTCACGCTTCCTCTTCTCTTACCTTCTGCCTCTGTCACTGATGCACCTTACAGAGTCCAGACGCTGCTGTTGAGTATCTCAATTCATCATGGCTTGTTGCTCAGTGTCCATTTCTGGTTCCCATTGCCTCCTTGGACTCCTTGGACAGACATAACAATTACTATATGTACTATACTGTATAGAGCACCACATTCCCAGAATTCAGAATTTCTTTTGGTTCCCAGAGTCTCCAAAAGTAGATTTGGAGCCACAGGCTTCAGTTATCAAGCTCCTCACCTATGGAATCAGATCCCAGTCCTTGTTCGGGAAGTAAAGGAAGTAAATCAGCTAAATCAAATGCATTCCTGCTATACTCCAAATTCCTACTATGCTTCTGCAAGTCAAAATGTCCTGAAAAGATTTGAATGACAAATTTGTACATGAAACAAAACTAAGAGCAAGAGAGATGTCAATCGAGGACAACTTGTACATGCTCACACAGCCCTAAGAGTCAGGTTTGATATAACTATATTAGACTATCAGAGTAATTTGCACCACTAAAGCACAATCATGTCCTTATGATGGTGTCAGTAAATCTTGTCTTATAGACAAGTAGTGTTAAAGTATAGTGTTAATATGTCTAATATCGTAAATTTAAATAAATTTTCTGAGAAGTCTAACAAGCTGTGAACACAACAATGACTTAGCATCACCCTGCAAAGTTATATAGATATAATACATGTGTTGGCCATTGCCATTTACAAATAAACCAAACACTACTATTTATTTGGAGTCATCCTTCTGCCCCTCAAATTTAGCTCTGGTTCAGTCTACACCAAATCCTGAGGGAAAATATCCACCTCTGTAGCAGTTAAATGCTCCAATATGTTCACTTGCTAGTGGCTAACTTTGTCTGTTTCAGTTTGGCCCATATGAAACCCTGTCAGTACAGTACACCTATGTAAAAGTATTTGTCACAGTAAGGTCTGAAAATGAAACAGAGTGGCTATTGCTTCTGTTGACAATGAAAACTCAACGTTTATAGACTTAACTGGCTAAAAAACAGCCAAACGATTGTAAATTAGCGCGAGCAGCTAAAATAGCGCGGTACCAATTAGCTAGTGCTAAGTTTCGCCTAAGCTAGCCTTAGTTAGCATGAATGGTAGAAATGGTATTAACTAACATCCAGTTATTATAAAACAACTATACATTTAAATTATTACCGGCCAAATCTTAAATACAAAAGAGAAAACTCACACATCCACCCGTACAGGCAACCACCATCTTAATGAATCAATTATGAGATGAGAAGAAGCACAAAATGGCGCCGGATCGTCGGAAAAATATTCAAATCAGCAGAGCTTATGATGAAACGTGATGAAACTAATCAGGCAGGTTAAGCCAAAACACCTGTATCAGTGAACCGAGGATGGATAGACTATTAAGTACCATCCAATATTAAAGACCTATTAAAATAAATGCCTAAATGAATTTAAAAAATTTAAAAAAAAAAAACCTTTGAAAATATGTCTGCATCTCAAACTGCAAAGGAGTTTCTGGTCTGTTTTGAGGGTCTACTAACCAGAAAAACTACTTTAGATTTGACAGTTTGTTTTTCAGGTTGAACATAATCACTGAGATCATTCCTGCATCTAGAGCAGCTTTGTCTCGGACAAATGTTGTTGGAATAAAGTCTAAAGATACAAGAAATAAATAAATAATCAAAATGAGTATTTGTATATGGCTGCTCGCGGTAATCTGTAGCTCGATGCTGCCCTCTACAGGTGATGATATGAAGAGCAGCCTCTTCTGCTGGAGAAGCAGAATCACACATAATGGCAAATTTGATGTTAAAGCTGTTAAACTTCAACTAAAGTTCAAGTACAATTTTGTCATGCTTGCAATAATTCTGAATATTGGATTTCCTCCTATTTTTAATGGTTTTCCATTTTCACACACCTTTGTTCCTCTATACTGTTCATTGATAAAGTTCTGATTGATAATACATTCCCTAGCCCCAAAACTGTGAAAGTTAAACAGCCCTTAGAGGAGTGAGATCCGTGTTGACTTTTCCAAAAATGTTCTCACTCTAAAGGTCTAACATGCTTATCTGCTCTGCGTAAATAGGACTGTTAAGATTTAAGATATATTAAGTCAAATTTTCCAGAGCCCCATTGACCTGAGAAATATTTGAAAAGGCATCAACCAAACTTTTGAATTACTAATAACTACCTTCCTGTATATAAAGTAGTTCAAACCAGATACAATTTGGCCAGCTAAAACAGAAACTACACTACTTATGGTACACACCTTTCATCAGTATTAATGACCAGTCACATGGATGAGACTAATACTTTTACTTTAATACTTTAAGTACATTTTGCTGCTGATACTTCTGTACTTTTACCTAAGTAGGGTTTCTCATGAGGACCTTTATATGTAATGGAGTACTTTTACATTGTTGTATTGGTACTTGTGTTTGAGTAAGTATTCTGTATAGATGTCAACCATTGCATAATTCCTACAAGACTCCATCACAAATGAAATATATTCCTAAATGATTTTTTTTTTCTAGTCTGAAACCTGTTTGTATTTGTAAGAAATAAATTCCTCCTCATGTCATTAAACTCTCCAAATTCTCTCTGTAAATTCAAATATTACAGAGGACATGGACTTGGTGTCCTCAATGGTAGCAACAGTGCAAAATTTCTCACATGCTTATATACATACATACACACATATATGCTGATTTCAGTTAAAGTATTTAATGTCTTAACTATGTGATAACAGAGTTTCATGTCACAACATTGAGGATTAAAAACACGACACAGAAACAAACTCAAATTAGCTTTTTATTGTAATTTCTGCAGAAATACCACAAAAAAACCCAACAACAAAAAGTTTGAAGTAAGAATGTGGTGATTGGCAGAACAGTTCCAACTTGATTCTCTATAAATTTAGGCTATACTAGCTTTGTTACAATAGAATAATTTGTTAGAATTACTAATAGAAAAAAAGCTCAGAGAGGTGAGTTGTGTGCATAGCTTATAACCAACCTCCAGACAAAAAAAATTAAAAATAATAAGGAACAAAAATATATAAATAAATGCTTTCAAAGAATACTAAAGGCTGTGGTGATGTAAACCCAAATTCAGACTATAAGAACAGTGGTTCATCCCCAAATGTGAGAATAATGTGATTAATACAGCTGCAAAATACAAGCAGGGTGGGAAGTGTAAAGTGATTCAACTTATATAATGAGCTGGATTCAGCCAGCGTAGTGTGATAAATATGTGAAACGACAAGCCAGACAACTGCAGCTTCACAGGAGAAATAACAACCATACAAATAAGTTTACTGATAAAGAGTCTTAAAAGCAGATTTTTATTGTAAAGGAAGAAGAATTTCTGCCAAAAGGATCATTTTATTTGTTTCTGGTGTCACTAAACTTGGGTTGAAACACGTAGTTGATTAATTTGCTTGACAGAAAATTAATAATATGGATTAATCAGTTATTTGTCAAGCACATTTGTTCCAGGTTGTCAAGAGTGGGGACTAGCTGCTTTTATCTGTCTGACATTTTAAATTTCAGTTTTAGGTTGTTGGTCAGACAAAACACGATGTCACCCTGGACTCTGGAAGGTATTTGACAATTTTTTACCATCTACATGATTAATCAATTTAACAATTCGTCAAGCAAATTATTACAAGATTAAATTGACGAGGGAAATCATCATTAGCAGGCTTTTTTTTCCTGGACAACCTTGGAATATGAAATGTAATACAGCCTAATTCAAGTGATGAGCGAAATTAAAATGACCTGCATTTGAAAAAAAGGCTTAGTGTTATTTCTGACAGCTTCTCACGTTTTTTACAAACAGAAAAATGTGATTTTAAGACTCTGTACAAGATAAGGTCTTGTTCCATTGTGATGTGGACACATTTGCTTCTAAAACTAACAAAGAAAAAGCGTCAACCAGCCAGCTGGTTGCAAACATCATGATTCCTCTTCTGTTTGTCAAAGCTACAGAAACTCGTCCTTTTTCCTGCCTCTTCAGTGTTTTTTCAACTGATGACAGCTGTAAGCAAACAGGCCGAACTCCAAGTAAACATCCTTTTAAACACCGAAGGGCACAGCTCGTGCAAAAACCTGACAGCAGACCGTTGCTCCACCAGGGGGCAACAAAGAGTTTTACAGTTGTAGCCGCTGCAGAAATCCCTCTTCATGGAGTTAACTCCCTCTTCAACTGGACTAATTAAATGCAGAACAACTTGTACCACAGAGCTAGTGTTTTCAGCTGACCTCACATTTTGTTTTGACCTTCTGATGGCTGAGGAGAGAGGAGAACTAAACATGACGTACACAAACAGAAAAGAGAAAAAGAAACAGAAACAGAAAACAATATTTCTCTCCTCACCATCACTAGCACTCTGTTATCACAGTTTTCATGGTGCTTTCGGATCATTCAAGAGAAACCTTACAGGCACAAAGTGGTTCTACTGCGTTTCCCTGATCAACAGAGAGCAGCAGCAACTTCAAACAAAAAGAAAATAACTAAAGCAGTTCAGAGTTTCTGCATCTTCACGGCTGCTCAGTGGTTTTCTTATCTCTTGATCACATTCAGTGTTGGATGTGTTGTCTGTCAGAGGAAGTTAATACACTTCAAATTTAGGACTTTTTCTTATGCAATGCATGTGTAAACTGCAAAGAACTGTATTTTAGTATGTTTGGCCATTGGGCCTTGGTTTTAAAAGTTTTTAAAGTTTTAAAAGGTGGAAACACTTCCAGTCAAATCACAACTTAACACATACAAGCCAGTGGGATCCTTGCTTCAGGCAGTTTGCAGCAACAAAAATGTGACAGATTAACTTTCATCAAGTGGTGAAGATAAAATACATTAAGATATATGTTAAAAAATTAGCGACTGAAGTGAAACCACTGCTAAATATCTGTGGCTGCGGAACCTGTGGCCAAATTGAGGTTAGTGTAACATGTCAGCTTATAGAAAATGACTCCAGTACAAAGAAAAATGACTTGGTAAAGGTAAATCTGCGTAGAATATATTGGTCTATTTGACAATCTATTTGATAATCATCCATACATCCCCAGTGCATCATGAAGTAACTTCAGTCCAGCCTGCACTGCAGCTGAGCCTCAGTGTTTTTCTCCCAGTCTGTAACTGGATTCAATGTAGAGTTACGACTCACACACAAGCTGCTCTCCACAGATGGTCTATGGTCTGTTCAGTGGAAAAACTGGGGACACATGAATGAGTTTGGTGTCTGTACCTTCATCATCGAAACAGGTAAATTACTATATAGTGTGATCTTGTGAAATCTATTGACTTTCTTTGAATCCATCCAAAATTTTGTTACTGCAACACAGAAGCAGTTTAACACAATAGGGAAGTCTCAGAATCGTTTTGTGCATTGGTGCTTTTCACTCTGAGCATCACAGAAACAGCTGAACGGAGTGCAGACTGCCACACAAACTTCACATAAAGTGCAAACTGACATGGTTTTCCCCTCACGGCATCAGACCGGCTGAAGCTCCAGGAAAACTGGCGAGACAGAAGACAAGACGATGCGCAGGTCAACACTTCGCCTCTCCTGCTGGTCTCGGTTTAATGGCTCTCTATCACCACAGGTTCGTACCCGCCTGCAGACACCCTGCAAGGACGCAAACATACAGGGACAGGAGTCAGAGGGTGTTTGTGAACAAGTTAAGTGTAATGTCAAACTGATCTACTGTAAGTCATTTAAAGTGCTGTTTAAGGCTTTTTGGAAAACTGATCTTTACATGAACTGGTGGACTATGGTGAGTTCTCTAAAGAGAAAACAAAAACAAATGCTTAATATCAATGTTGAATTTTGTCAAAGGGAAGGCAGCGGCATAAAAAACGTACCTATGAAGAAATGATGACTTAAGACAGGAATTATCTAATTAAAGTAATCACAACCAGGAATCTGACCAAGAAACCTTTTTGAGACACTTTTTTGTTTGGAGTACTTAAGAAAAAAAAATGTGTTTGTGCCACAAACTGTGATTATTTCTGAATTAAGAGCAGGAACGCTTCATGTCTGAAACAGCAGACGGTTCAGTGAAAGTGACAAAAGGAAAAGAGGAAGCGAGAGCGACACACAGACAGTGAAAATGAGCGGAGTAACAAGAAGAGGAGGAAGTGATAGAGAAAGAGAGAGTGACAGAAAGTCAGAGTCAGGCTTCTCACCTGTTTCCGAGCCTGATGCCGCTGAGTGCAGTGGTTCCATCTCTGCTGACAAACAGACGCAGGTTGCTGTCTGAAAGCCAGAAAAGCAGAAACCGAGTTAGCAGCCGCTGACGGAAACCAGAAGGCATCAACACGCAGACAATAAAAGATGACGAAGGCCAGAGCTGGAAAACTGTAGGAGCGCTCAGTCCAAAGATGGTGCACTTCACCACATTTAGACTTCAATAATATGTAGTCACATTTACTTTAAAACCTTCACATGGAGAAATTCACTGTAAACAAACGGGACAATGTTGACGAGTGACAGCAATGATATTTTCACTGCTGGTGTTTCTCAAGGTTAAGACTGCACTCCCATAAAAAACTCCTACAAGTTCACTGGTGTGTTTGTTATTGAGTCCAACCAAGTCTTGCTCAACGAAAAGTCTGCTGAAGTCTTGCAAAAGTTATTTTGTTACAGGAAGACATAGAAGAGATTTACAAAAGAGGAATCCCAAAGACCACAGTGATGATATTCTGTCTCTACATTTGACAGTTATTTAGAAAATGACCACAGAACTTTGGGAAAATGTGCTCTCACTTGCATTAGGTGAAACATCTTTGGCTTTCTCCCCTCCCTTATTTGAAGTTTGCTAGTCAGACCGAGTTGCATATTGTTCGATGTTTTTTTCAGTCTGACGGTTGAATAGCTTCAGAAACCCACCACGCACACACACATACCATCTGACCATTTCTGTAACTTTCAAATATGGCTCTCTGACATTCACACCCACTTCACACTGTGATTAATCAGCTGTGTGGAGGTGAGAAAGGAGTTGGGTTTGAACTCCTCCTCACATAACTATTTCCGTCACTTTTCATGTGACAACCGAGAGCAACACTATGGATGTCTTCCAGGAGAGACTGTCTATATATGGAGAGAATGGCGCACATTTTCAAACAACACTCTTTGACAGCCGGCTTTTCACCTCGACTGCTGAGTGTGGCTGCTCAGAACAACTTTAAACACTTTTGATTTCCAACGTGGTCGGACAACACATCAAACACAGTAGTTCTGATGAAGCATAACACGACCTTTAGCCAGAGAGCCTTTCTAGAAACCGACAGAGCTGACTTTTCTCATTACAAAATAAGGAATTTTATATCTCTGTCCACCCCAAAGCCTAAGGTAATGTTGAGCCGCTGATGATAATACAGTGTATTAACACTTCCTAAAGGGGCAGTCTGCAACTTTTCACTTATTTAAATCACGGCAAAGAGGACACATCTTCTAGTGTGATATTTGTGAAATGTTTCTATCTTGTGAGAATGTCAAACATTCCAAAAAGGTATCATAAACCCAGACTCATTATTTACTGACCTGACAAGGACTAACTTTTCAGTGTCTCACTTCACTCCACTATACGGATGGATATTATAACCAATAAACCATTACAGACTTTTGCTATGAAATTCACATGTGTTTAACAGAATCTGCTTGTTTCCTTCGATATTGTGATTTATGATCAACTGAAGACATAAAATCCCCCTGTTTCACAGAGTGTCTCTTCAGTGTGTATGGGTTTCATCAGGCTTGTGAGTCTACAGATCTTGTAAATAGACCCATCAGTATTTTTGCCATATTTGTGCATGTTTGCATCTTCTTGTTTTAAGATGTAAATTTATTCAATATTAAATATTTAATTAATCACTACTCAGATTATATGTCGCAAACTGTAACTCAAGTACTGTTTTGGAGCCTTTTGGTCCTTTTTGTAAATCACAGGACACTTCACAGAGACAATATTCTACAGAAACCTTTGCTCCACTGTACCTTCAGTGTTGTTGATATCTGCAAAGTTTTGGCTTTGGACAATTTTCTCCACAATGTCATCAGCATCCATGCGAGTGTCGTTAACCCAAGAGGGGTGACTCTCCACGGAATCCTGCTTCCTCCTGATGTACATAGAATAGAAGTAGAAACGAAGAAATATGTAGTTAGACTGTTATGTGTCTTGTTTCGTGTTCTCTTAACATGTGAATCGAAAGCTGGATGAATGTAAATCCCAGCATTCCTGTGACCAGAACACAGACGAAAGACTGCACTCTGTACCTGGGGGGCCTGTTAAGGGGTAAGACAGGCCGCGGGGGTCGAGGGGGTCTTTCAGGACGTCCAGCGTCCTTGTCACCCTCTGTAGGTGTGTCAGCAGTGAAGCCCAAACCTCCAGAGGTGCTGCTTCCTGTCGAGGTGTTCCTGCGATGTGTGAGGTCCGACAGGCTGGAGGAGCAGGAGTGCTCGGTGCTGTAGCCTGCAGGGCAGCAGGGACAAGAGAAGGCATCAGAGGTTAAGCAGTTTAGTTAACCTTTATCTAATCAAGAAGTATCTTAAAAGAGATACATGTTTTTTTTATAGGACAGACCTCTGCAAAGTTGTAACAGAGAGTAGAACATGCATAATCAACTCACAAAATTCATATATTGAACAATAAAAGAGGGCCTGAGAGGCATCAAAGGACTATTTATCTATTGGACAAAATAATAGTTTGAAACAGACTGAAGTATACAGGAAGAAAGACAAGAAAGCTCATGTTAAAACTGGCAACTGTGAAAGATTATTGTACAGAAAGTAGGTTTGTGTCATTTAAATGGCTGTCTATGGGGTCAATAGTTTAAGCTTGACCATAAAACTGTGGAGTTTTCACGTATTCAGTAAATGGAAGTAAATCTCTTCCATGAAAGAAAAAAAAATGTGGACTGCTCTTTTGTCTGGCCCTTGACCTAAGACCAGTTTGCCTTAGGAAAGGCAATCATGGCCTGTTGCCCTCGATGACACAGTTCTCAGGGTCAAAGGGTCAGACAAACTTGTCCACCATTACTCACATTTAATGGGTCCCATGGTTTCCTGATCGGTTTCATGACAGGATCTGATGTGTAACTTTAAATTCTTACTAAGCTTCCTAGCGCCAATTTAGAGTGCTCTTTTCAGAAAACTTCCAGGAAACTACAGGACCCATAAATTCAAGCATTTCAGCACATTTTTCTGGAATTTAAGTACATCACATTGAAGGTTGGATAAAACAACTGTTGATGAATCTTGTACCTGAGATTTTGCTTTGCTGGCTGGCGTAGCTGGAGTTACGGGAGTGACCGGACTGGAAGACTTCTGGAGGACCAGGCTGGTTCACTTCTGATTCTTCAAGGAGACCTGAAGGCACCGAAACTGTTACCACCTCATATTTATTTATTTTGAGTCAAAATTCATCAGCATGATGAAACAGTCTTCACTGTATAACTCAGTGACAGCAGTCAGTTCTGGCCATAGACTGTATAAATCTGACTCTGACTTCTGACTCACAAGTGCTGCAATTTACAACCATACTATGTTCTGCAAGGTCAAAAAGCTGGCAGGATTTCACTCCAAGCAATCGTTCACAGTAACTGATTTATAAGCCAACTTCTACGGAATGAAACCTTGAAGCTCCTGGTTGAGAATTAGTACTTAATCTCCTATGGAAAAGGTGTTTGAAACAGATTCCTAAACCAGATGCTCTGTAGCTGTGAACCTCAGCCTTTTAAGTTGTTTTTCATGTTGGATTGAAAACAGGTTTCATTTTTCATTTTAATTCAAAGTGAACAAATCCTAAACATTGCCAGCAAGTTTTCCATGCGAGGAGAGTTGTCTCACAAAGTTTTTTTAGAACCTCTTCCAGTACACTTTGGCTCAAAATGAAACACATCTGGGACGAGGCAGGTTGGGCCAAGATACAAAACACTGGAGTGCAGTCTCAAGACCACTTTATGATGATTGATATGATGACAGATGAATCATACTTACCTTAATCTCAGTCTTTTTGACATCATTTTACTGAGATATATTCTTCATATCAGTTCTACAAACAGGTACATTTCTTACAACATTTTTTGTGGGGGACACGTTTTATAGTGTTTTATAATGTTGAAAAGTTCAGTAGTTTATGAGTCTGGGATAATTACAATGAATAAGGCAAATCAGACATCATTTGATCTGTTCTTAGTCTAAACTCAATTCCCTTTGGACCTCAAACTTCACTGTACTTGGAAAGGCTGGGATTCAATTCCATTTCTATTGACTCTGAATGCAAATCTAGCCTATAAAATACAAATTCTCTAGAAATTCCTCATCATAGCCATTAAAGCTAAGCTAAAACTCAAAGACAAAAATGCAAATACTCTGTACAAAGTTTGTTTCCAGATACATTACGTTACATATTTACATATCTACTCTTTGCATTACAAATATGACTCTTTCTTAAGCAAGGCAAAGAATTAAAAAAAAAAAGATTTAAGACATTACATATAATCTGAGCTTAAGGCAAAACAATTATATAATTTATATGAAGCAATAACAATTTAATGTGCAACTAAACAATGCAAGTTGAAATAGTTAAAAGTAACCCACAACTAGGTTTTTAACATGCTCTTCACATTTTCCCCTGGCCCTCTTTCATTGGCTCCATGCATCCCGACTCTCAGTTTGGGAACCACCGGCTGAAGGAAACTGGGTATTTTTCCAGCACAGAACCAGGTCCAAAATGCAACCTGCTCTCTCCCTTTCAGAGTAAAAACTAAATCTTTGTGCCCAGAAATGAGCTGTACCTGAGCTGACGATGGAGGGTCGAGGCTTGGCTGCTCGGCCCAGAGAAACCCCTCCAGTTGGCCCGGGCTCGACTGTTCCCTCCCCCTTACAGTCCAGCTGCAGGGTGTGTTCTCGCCCTGGGATGGAGATGGACTTTGCTGTGCTGGGAGGCCTGCAGGAAAAAAAAACACCACTTATCAGTCTGGAACACATTACATGAGCACAGAGCTGCAGTTCTGCTTAGCTTGGCACGCTCAGATAAGATTAATTTTATTGGCTGTGGAGAAACTGAGTCACTGTGGTAACAAAGGACACAGAGCACAATTAGAAGTGTTTAAGAATCCAGTTAAAAGGTTAAAAATGAGCAGGAACTATCAAGACACCAATATAAACCTGCGTGTACAAACAGACAAACAAGTTCAGGACAAACAACATAACTTTAAAAAACATTCCTAAAAAGTTAGTCAGTGTTTGTTTTTTTATGTCCACACAGAATGTCAAAGCCTTCAGGGGACACTATGCTGTAAGCTGTTTCACAAAATGGAAGCAATTCTCAATGTAATCACTACTGAATTGAACCAATATACTGCACAAAATATCTGCAGCATATCCAGGTGGAAATGTATAGTTTGGTTTGGATGACTCAATTTAAAGAGATTTTAACTTTAACATTGCTAAAACACAGAGGTAAAGGGGCAAAATACCACAACACAAAAACACAAAAGAGGGGGGGGGAAAACACTAAACTTGACGGTTTGATGTCAAGTTCAACAAGGTGAGACTGAAAATTGTCTCCACTCTTACATTAAAACTATTAGGCTGATGTGATGGAGGCTCTGTGATGAATCATTCAGATGAGGTTATTTATTCAACCTATATATTTAGAAATCATCTAAACGTCTGGAACTACTCACGTTTTAAAACATGGATCTCCAGACAGGAGGGTCATCCCGATGATCACCTTTAAAATACAACAGCAATACTGTCAGTTGACTGCATATCAAGAAGTGCTCTGACAGGGCTGATTCTCATCCCCTTGCCACACTCATCTCTGATCCAACATGAACAAAATGATGAAACATTTTTCCATAGTTGTGAAATTGCTGCCTTTTCCCTTTGTAGTGCATGTTCTTTCCCTTTCCTGTAACACCCGATTGCACTCATGCACAGTAGTGAGTCAATACCAAATATCACAGTACTAATTCAGTTATTATCACAGGATGATAATCAAAACCTGATCAACATTAAGCCCAGTCTAGTTCCAAGAATAACTGTCCTACATTTTTGTTATCAAGTGGTAAAGATGAAAATGTTTTGACCAAACAGTCTGTTGGCTGCTTGAGCATTAATAAGAGATTTACTGAAAGGGCTGGGAGTAAATTCCCAGTAAGCTCACTGACGTATGAGCTACGCACAAAAACACAACTTGAAGTCTTTCAGTGGAATGAGATGACAAATCTCCCCGTGACTGTCTTGGCTCTTTGCTTCACAGAGCAGTTTATGTTGATAATCTCTGGGTGGCACTGCAGAGCTCGTCAGCTCAGTGAGTAAGTTCCCTTTAGAAACATAGAGATTTAACTGCTTCAGCTACACATGAAATTAACACTTTGTATTCAGCACTGAGGAAGAAATGCAGATTTTTGGGCTGTAAGTAACAATTGTTTTCATTTTCAGTGAATCTGCAGATTAGTTTCTCAATTAATCAACTAATCCTGTGGTCTACAAAATGTCAGGAAGTTGAAAAAAATGTGATTAATTCTATGGATCAGACTAATTAATAGACAAGTCATTTTATCTCAAGGTAATTTATAAAAAAAAAAAAAAAACATCAACAGTCCCAAATGGACTTTGTTTTCACAGGACTGATTAATGGTTTGATTTACAAAATCATTTCATTATCTATATCTATATATATATTATCTTTATCTAACAAACAGCTAACATGAAAATAAACAGGAGGGGCAAAACAAAGATAAGTCTCTTGTAAACTGTGCTGGAAAACTCAACTTGTCATGTCAGGATAACAAAGTTAAAATGAACTAAATTAATCAGCATGACTCGTAGCAGGGCCATGTTCAACAGGGCCGCTGAGGACACAGTTCAGTTATTCAGAGCTCTGGCAGCTCCTCCTACATTAAACATTTCCAAAAGCATCACTACATTGTTTTTTAACAAAGATACATTGAAAGTAAAAAGGTTAAAAGGAAAGTCAAGCCCTCCTGGAAGCTGATAGAACCAGGGCTGAAATAATAATGATTACTTTCAGTCGATTAATCTATTTTGTTGATTCATTGTTTGGTCAATAGATGATGATCTCTAAACTTGGTTTTGCCAGACCAGCAGTCCAAAACCCTAAAACTGGAACTTGGGAATGTTCAGCATTTTGCTACAATTATTTTTTAAAATACAGTCATCTCTACATAGACTGACAAACTGACTACTCGTTTCAGGTCTAGACAGGACTACAGTATTAAAATATACCTGCATTTTGACAAAGAAAATCAAAGCACTTAAACCAGCGTCCTTCACCAGTTTTACATGACAAAGGGACAACTGATCATTTACCTTTCCACTCTGGCCGCTTCTGACTAGATTTGTTGAGTGGAAGCAATCAATGAAAAGGTCAAATGTCGAAGGTCAAAGAGTCAGAGTTAATAATCAAGCTTGCTTCAGGGACTGGAACCTATAAAATTTATGACGCATTAAAATTCTTGTTTATACCATGAGGGCACAGACTGAGGCCCTAATTGCTCTCTTCTTATTCTAATGGTGTTAACATTGGACATATTTGACAATATATGCACAAAGATTTGCCCTTTATTCCCTGGTCCCTGAACATCCATCTCCTTGCCTTCAGTATGGAGTTGTCCTGCCGTGTGTTCTTGGTGTCATAGCCCTCCAGCAGACAGCAGCGCACAGTGGAGCCAGAACCCGCAAACTCCGCCATGTTGAGGTCTGTGAAGCCCAGCTGAGGGTGAAGAGGAGAAGATAAGTTAATTCTAGATTCACTAATGGAGGGGTTCACTGGCCTTTATTTTTGGCATGTGTTTAGAACGGAGAGATTTCTGCAACACCCATCACTTAGCACACCAAGCAATTTCACATTGTTAACGTCACGAGCTTCTGAAGTTTCAGTGTATGACAGGGTGCAAAAACCACACGTCAATCCGAACAGACATCAAGACCAGACGAAGAGTGAGTTTAAAGTGGCTTTGATGAAGGCGAAACGTCTTGCAGGTAGGTTTTTACAATACAGGGGGGTCTCAAGATGCAGTCTGTTAGTGGGTTCACATCTCTGTTTTGGGCAGATTGTGATGAACATTTTTCACATTAATCATCATTTTTTCAATTAATCATGCAAAATGTTTATTAATCAATAATTAAAATAATCGTCACAGCCCTACTCCAGAGTAAGTTGTATCACTCGGAGCAGCAGGGTGTTAATCATTTCATTGCAGATGATAATGAGGTGCTGCCAGCTGTGTATTCTGCCTCCAGGACTTGATTAGCCAGGATCAGCTAGTGGGAGGGTGCCACAAGGAGGCAAAAGTCCCCATAAGAGCTGTGGCACATGCACACTTTTTTTAAATTAACAATAACATTAAAAACTGTGGGAAAACACACACCTATTTCTATCCCTCAATTAGTGACATGTATGCAGACATAAAAAAAAGAACTGCACAGCCATAACTCGGATACATTTATTTCAACTATTAAAGATTGACTCAGTCACCTGCCTGGCATTTAAACCAAATAGGACAGGTGTTACAAATCAGAGCAATAACTTTAAGAGGTCAGTGTAAGGGAGGTCCTTTTATCCCTTTTTACCTTAAACCTCTTGACAATCAAGTGTACCATGTACTCGACTTTTCCAACCTAATGAGTTTAATCTGAAGGCATCATTATTCTTAGTGCTTAGAACAGTTGAAGTGGTCAGAGTACTTGCTGTACATTTAGAAATCCCTGACCGACCTTTCTCTGAACTGCATTCATGATGTTGTTTTAAATTCACTCCGCAGCTCCCTCAAGCTAAAGGTTCCCATTCTTCATTCTTCAGGTTCCCTTTTCTTTAGGAGCTTCTGTTTTCATAGGTGTGTATTTAAGGAAGCCAACTTCTAAGGAGGGAAGCGGGGTATATTTAACCAAAAGGAAATCTAAATGGAGAATGGGTAAAAACAGAGGAAACAGTTCCTGTCAGGCAACGACGACCACGGTCAACCCAGGTTTATCTTCATGAGGGGTTTGACCTTGTAATTTCATTCACGAGACATGACTCATTTGTCAAGAGCTCTTACGGTTATGGTTAGAGAGGTGTTGGCAGGATGTTTTGCAGATTCCGGGCAAATGTGGCTGTAAGTAGGACAAGTTTTTGATTTATACTCCCGTCGTGCCATCGGCCTGCTTGTCAAAGTGCTGTGAGAAATGCTAATATTTACATGATATGGCATTAGGGTTTACAGACACTGACACAAGCTCATCTGTAACTGTTTCTATGTGTTTATGAATGTGAGAGGGGAGACAACCGAGACGGAGACACAGGCTCTTACCTTCGTATATGCTTTTCCTCCTTTGAGTTCCTGCAGGGAAAACAGGAAGAGAGTAATGAACCCAGTGATCCAACTGATCCAACTTTATATGACACTGGCCTCCAATTACAGGGCTCCAATGAGAGAGTTGAAATTACAGGCTGAGACCACACTCATGGTTCCTCAGAGCATGGCACCGAGACGGCGTTCACATGAGAGATTTAGCATCAAGTCTGTACTGAAATATCCACAGTTTGTGAAAATGTCTGCGAACCTTTTTTGGATTAATCACGTTTTTATTTTCGATACCAGTGGCAATACAACCGAGTTACAATACCAAAATTACATGTAATTTAACACCTGACTTAGAGGTATATGTGTTTCTGGTGAGGTGGAAGCCTGCTCCAGTTGAAGATGATGCTGTAGTGGAGTTTTTTTTCACTGTGTGGCATCGAAGTAAAGGATCTGAATACTTCCACCACTGGATATTGTTTTTTGAATTCACATCATTTATGTAGTTTAACTCGAGACTTGAGGAGGACACTTTGAAAGTCGTACCTTCCTGACTGACACCCTGCAGACAGAAGGATCCAGGACTCCGGTGTGGGGGTTGGCGCTCATTTTAGACACAAAGGTGAACCTCTTTCTCCAGCGAACACAGTTCTCTTGAACCTCCTCTCTGTAAGGGAAAAAAAAAACAGGAGCACGTAAATCTCTGGGATGGTTGGCAGTTTAATAATCCACAATCTTGTGCTTCCAATGAATTATTCATTTCGAAATGCCTTTCTATTTCTGCTTATTCCTCATTGCTTGAATTGCAGACTTGGTTAATGATAATCTGATTCTGTTTCCCATTTGCTCAGGCAATAAAACTGACACTAAACATATCAAGTAAAAGGCCAACAACATACAGTATCTATTCATACATCGACTAGGACTAAAGAAGAGCTTGTCCCCACACTCTTCCTGACATTCAGGTCAAAGCCTAATGTTTTCTAGACTTGGCAGCTAATAAATTTGATTCACTATATTCTGAGAATATGACTCAGAGGAAGACATGTTTTCCAGTTACATCATCCACCTCTCACATCCTCATGACAAGTGTATCCACTGAGGATTCAATTTATCAGACCAATACTGACAAACCATGTTGTGAGCAAGTTTTTCCAAAACTAACTGGATCACACAGCTGATTCCCATGGCTTCTGACACTGACTGCAGTTTTAGCTCAGCTTTACTTAGTTGATCCTTTCAATGATTTTGTAGGTAGACGCAGCAAACCCGTGACATTTTGTCAACAAGACAGTCTCTCAAGCCACTAAGTGACCTCACAGCTATGATATGAACACGTAAACTGGTTTGTCTCTCAGGATTTTCCCTCCTGCTTTACTGACAAGAAGCCCTGTCAAGGAAACAGCGTACAATGGTCAGCAGACGTTTGTGAAAACACAGTTCGCCTTGTCAGGAATGCCAGTGGAAAACATTTAAGTATCCATACATCCTGACTAACGGCTGGGAACGCAGCAGTAGGTGTACAAACAGACCAGGTCACTGATCTGTTTGTTTCTGAAAACAAAAGCTGATGTGACTGGCACTTCAACAAATTCCTAAGAAATGTCCCAGAAACACCGCAGCACGAAGCAAGAGAAGAATGTAGACTTTTGTGGTACGTACTGAAAAAGAGACTAATTTGTTTATTATAGCACTTGACATTTATTGTTTCGCCAAAACAAAATTCCAATCAAAATCGGATTTTCCGCAGCCCAACATGTCATCTGCAAAATTAGGCAACGCTCTTGTTTTGAGATGAAACAACTGGTCAATTGATTAGTGGACTGACAGAAAAATAATCTTTAAACCATTTTGTTAAGTGATAAGTGATTTGAGTTTGTTTTTCAAGAAGAAACAAAACATTACCTAATTCCAACTTTCCAGCTGTTCTGTGTCTTAGGAGAAAGTTAACTGCATATTTTTGGATTCTGCACCGCTGGTTGAACTAAACAAAGTACAATTTAGAATATTAAGTCCAATACAGCCTGATCATGAATTACATGCATCGTGTTGTTGTGGAACTGGCTATAAATCAAACCTATGCAGTAGATACCTACAGCCAGATTCCTGTTAACCCCTTGTATCAACTCTAAATCCAGCTTACAAGTCTGCAGACATGTTAGCAGCTCTGTGTGACCGTAACATCAACATGAACATGCCCTCTATAACATCTTTAGCGTGTATGATGTTTACCACGTTCACCATATTAATATAGCATGATAGCACAATATCATTTGCTAAACCCAAACTACAGATGAGGCTGATGTCATTAGTCATTAGTTTGGCACGTCATAAATGACAGAGGACGGCACTATATGAAACGTTAACGTCAAAGTTAATACAACTCATCTTGAGGGGGACATGAATGTGGAAATCCATCCAATAGTTGTCGAGGCATTCACTCAAAATCACAAAAGTCAGGAGATCAAAGTCAGGAGAATTTATCCTCAGGGAGCCCATGAAGTCTGAACAAAATGTAATGGTAATTGATTCAATATTCTTTCTGTCTGAACCACAATGGCGGTCGCTGATATTCAAGAAACCACATCACTAGCTGGGCTAAAATTGTTTTTCACTCTAGGCTGAAGAAATTCTTCTGTGTTATTTGTAGTTAATTATGAATGGTGCTAAACCAGGGAGACGTCCAGAAAACCCAAGTCAAGATGTTTGAAGTTAGAGTCCAAAATGCTACATGCTCATTATGTGGGGGAAAAAAATCACTTACATGTAGGTCTTCATTATTGCTAAGCTATAAGAATATACACTGTTCTGTGAATGCCCATCATTTTGTCAACCAAACATTTAAGTTAAATACCATCCTGTTAAAGGCCACCATAATTTGTTTAATGGTCCATCAATCACCAGGAAAAGCAAAAAAAAAGTGTAGCGTTTCTCCTCTTAAATGGCAAACATCTCATTTAGGAACTTTCCTTGGATTCTGTCCAACAACATGCTGAGGAGACATCACTTGAACGGCATGACGCCTCCTTAATTTCACTACGTATAAATCACAGACACAGTGTTTCATGGTGTGACTGTAATTCAACTTGAAGGTAAAAGAGAAATGCTAGTCCTGATCATTTGTTTTTATTGTAGCTACTTTGGAAAATCAAGTGACAGACAAATACATCCTTGATACTCCCTGACCTCTAACTAAGTAACCTTTAAACTTGTCATGTGATGCAGTATAATCATTTGTCAAATATGTTTGCACAGCCAACAATTATAACTACTGCTCTAAATAACTGGGGTCTGTTTAAACAATTAAAATATAAGTAACACATGCTGTCCATGTACATGCAATTAGGAAATTGAGGGAGTATGGGTGTGGTGGTGCTGGCAGAAACCAAAGAAATATCAAAAGGAAAGGAAGATGACTTGACAGACCTGTAATCAAGCTAATGGTTTTTGTTGCATTGGTTTTAAACTGCTGCAGAAAACAATGATGAAATCCTTGTAGAGGACAAAAGAATACTATAATCATCAGCCATTGTCTCAAGCAAATCAGGATGTAAGGAAAAGAGCCTCTATCACAGAGGCTTGGACCAAACCAAGGAACAAAACCATACAAAAAGCTTCTACTGGGGGATTAATGAGGACATTTATTTGTGGGTTCATATAGCTATTAGATTTAGGTATTTCTTGTCTACAAATGCAATTTTAGTCTGTTGGTAGTGATAAAGGCAAGGTCAGGGGATCAGCATAAACATTAGGATGCATCCTCTGGGAAACATGAAAACACAGAGATTTTAATGGCCTAGAGTTGTTAAGATACCATGCCCTGAAACAAAGAGAGATCAATCATCTGATCAAGCCATCTCCAGGTCCTATTGTCAGGAGAACAGAAAAAAAATGAGCTGACACTTTTGTGGAAACCCTTAGTGCTACAACAACACAATTAGGTGATTTATCAATTAGTCAACTGTTCAGTTTGAATAAATTTATTTTTCATTCGTTTTGATGTACTTATTTTAGTCAGTGTCCAGTGGCAGTTTGAGTTATCCCGTGGGACAGAAGGTGCAAATGACACACACACACACACACACACACACACACACACACACACACACACACACACACACACATTAGATCTATAGTGCAAGTTAGCAGCAGCTGCTCCTCACACTCCCCCTCCCCCCTCCATCTTATTCACCATCTCTCCACACTGTGCTGTGTGATTTCCACCACTTCTGACATTCTCTCTCTGTCTTTAACCACTTTTAATAATTATCACACTATTCTGAACTAACACCTTTAATAGGAAATGTGAGCCAAAGCCGAGCTACTCCCACTTTTGCTTTGTTTTGGTTGTACAATGAAAACACTGAGCAGCCTCAACTAACTTACTAACCAACAACTAAAATCCTAAAAATTTATTATATTTACATAAAAATGAAAATGCTTCATTGAGGACACCATTTGTTATTTATTGTCGAGTATTGCATTAAACATAATGGCAGCCTGTTAAAGATACTGAATCCAAAATATTGATGGTGTACCAGGGAGTTTTAGTTTTCTTTAATAAATCTATTAATTGGTTGGCTCTCTAGCCTATCTGAACCTGTATTGTTTTTCTCTATTTAATATCATAACAGAATATTTAGTTTTTTGACTGTTGGTCAGACAAAATTAGAAATTTGAAAAAGGCATTTTGGGCTCTGTAAATTTATCATGTGCAACTGTTATGTTTTTTGATATTTCTAGAACTAATGACCGATGGAATGATTGAAAAACTAGCAGATATAAGCAGCAATGTAGAGAAGAAGACTGCGAGTAACTAAACGTGGATGTAAACAATCCTGAATTTCGAATACTTCAAAAATCTGCTTTGCACATGTTTGAGGACAGAAATGCACTCATCATGTTTTTGGGATACACAGAAAGTGTTTTGATGAGCAATACTGAATGTAAACATAACTTTTATTTGTTTACATGAAAACGCCACAGCGTAACCAAAAATTGTGGCACATGCAAGTAAAGCACTGGGGATTCGCAACAAAGAAATTTTAACCACCAAAAACAAATCGTGTTGGAGATCCTGTTGAACCCTAGTTCAAGTTCCAATCCCAAACTAACTCTTTGAAGAAGTGAAGAGAGGTGAAAACGTCCTCACTTGGAGGATTTCCCCTCATCCGTCTATCCCTGGAAACAAGTGAGATTCTCAGAGGAGTAGAAACACAAAGGCACACACTCTCTCCCTCAGCTCTTATCAGGACCCCCACGCTATTGGTCGTCCAGCGTGTAACAGGGAGCGTTCCCAAACCACATTCCTTACTCCAGATGGCTTTGTTCAGACTCCATGGAAACCTCACACTCCTCAAATCCAGCGACGCTCTGCCAGCAGCTCAGAGGAGGAGGAGATGCTCACAGCAACACTCTCTCTTTCAGCCTCAGACGTTTTTATAAGCCCTTCACCATTTGTTTTTAATCTCACCTGCAACCTTTGGATCCCTTGTGTTCACTCTTTTTATTCTAACACGTTTTACTATTTGTGTAGGGGGAGTGCAACATTTAACAGAAATCTGGTGCTTTGGTCCCTTCTTTGTTAGAAGTGTTTGAGCCTAGCAAGAACGTATCATGTGCAAAAACTTGTTGCTAAAACAAAAAGTAGCTCTAGTGGAAGTACACATTTTTTCTGTTTGCATAATTTAAATGCTTTGAACTTTTTTTTTTTAAGAATTTTAACTGAAAACTTCACAAAAACCCTTGACTCATCTAAAACAAAAGAGCCAGATACAAGCAGCATTTTACTGTGAGCGTGTGTTGTGAACGCAGCCCAGTAGCAGACTTAAATCAGGCCACAGTGACAGTAGACAAGTTAGAGCTGCTCTCACTCCAGCTGAACAGAGCTCTTGTTAACAGATGACTGAAGGCTGCCACGATAACACATGCAAAGAAACTAATACAAAGGTCGTCATTGTGCGTGTCCTCTTCCATGTTTTTATCCTGCAGGCAGTACTTTCATCATGCCTTACAGTTGAATCAAATTAGGGGATTTCAAACAAAAAAATGCTGTGTCCCTCAACCAAACAAAATTTCCGACAGCTGGAAATGAAGCGAAACCTGATGTTTCCCATACACGTCATCCTGAAGATGGAGGAGTAGCAGCTCAGGAAAAAGTGGGACTTCTACAATGGCAACATCCTGACCACCATCTACATTTAATGCTTTGTCACTACTTTTATACATTCACTAAAACGAACATCAAGAGAGATGATGTCCCTAAAAAAAGATCCCAAAAAGAGACGGCATCCAAAAATGAGCTCAGTCTCAGGATCTCAAACCAAACCACAAGCACAGATCATAAATCAGAGGACAAAGGAACAAAAGACTGCAGCTTGAAGAACAATGTAATCTATATACATTTACTGTTCACTGAAGGCAAAAGTAGAACAGGCTCAAATGTCTATATCATCAACAATTACACGCCATTTAAAATAAGGAGGCCAAGAGTCAAACATGGAAAAAAATATTCCTGTGACCGTATAATACCTAGACTAGATTAGGAAGTGGTAAGAAAACAAATAAGAGCTGCTGGCGAGGAAGAGAGGATTTATTACTTCAGAAAAAAAACCCTCTGAGAAGCAAACACCGCAGCACGCAGAGGAGGATGAACTGGCAGACGTGGATTTAATTGAGACGAGGAGGAAAGGATATGAAGCACTTTTGAAGATTATTTTTTTGTGGCAATACAGACAGGAAACAAGGGCAGAGAGAGAGGGCGATGACATGCAACAATGGTACCCAGCTGGAACCAAAACTGGGATGCTGAGGTTTTATGGTAACCACAAGGCCACCAGGACGGGACATGTAGCACTTACTCAAGAAACTGGTTTTCAGTTTACAAAGAAACTTCAGCAAATAGATTTAAAACTGAAAAATGGCCTCTTCCTGTAACAGGGAATAGATCATTGCTTCAGAAAGTCTTAGTTTTCTCTGGCTGCTGATATTTTAAGGTGAATCATTGTTTCATAGTTTTCGATTTACTTCAGGTTTCAGACAGCTGTTTGGTTCTCTTTAAGCTGTCAGTTATTTCTTTCAGGTGAAATGGTTTTCATTCTGACTTTCAGCCTGAGAAAGAGTTCAGAGGATTACAGAGCTTTATGTCTACAAGAAGACTCACAGACATCGACTAATCAGCTGTTCCTGCTGCTTGAAAAAATTCAGATACATCTATCACGCTGAGCTAAAGTTACAGGAACTGGAATCAGATTTGTTTTGACCTTCTACCGGCTGCCAAAAAACAGAATCTGGCAGGACGACAGGTTATTAAAACTCTGTCCAGTAATCGAGCTGTTTCTGTTTATAAGTCTCTGTTGGCTTGCTATGTAGGAAAACTGAACCGATGAGGCAAAGACAACAGATGCAACAAAAAGAAAACTTTTCCAGTATATTCTGGATGGAGGAAGACAAACTAAAGTTGTGACTGCACCCTTAAAGTCATCAGAGAGCCTGAAATGTAAACATGAAGTCCCTGATTTAAGTTGCCCTCAACAGGACCCCAGCATGTGATGACTCAACATGTCATCAATGCAGCAGTATGGGATCCTTATCTCCCTTCCTGGTTGCGTGGCTCCTGGGGGCCCCGGCCACTGCAGAAACACAAACAGCGGCCGGCCTGGGTCGGGTCGCATCGAGGGCTCAGATAAACAGGCCGAGAGCAGAGTGCTGAGGAAGCAGACAGATCCTGCAGGGTGGACAGTGACGTAAGGACGAACCAGCAGGCAGCAGGGACGAGGAGTCACAGAGGATGTTCCTGTACCTATATAAGGTCACAGGGTTGATCCTCTCTGACGCTAACAATGTTTAAACAACCACGTGTTATGTGGAAGAGACCCTGGATAGAACACCAACCCTCTCCCCTAACTCTTCATTCAGTGTTTAATTAATTTTTATTTCTAGAGGGACAATGTGAAAATAATAAATAATGTATATGTGCCAGTGTGTGTTCAACACCTATCCTTGGCCAGAAGTTAAATTAGCCATTTACCATCCGTTAGCCAATTACTCATTAAAACAACAATACAAACAAACAACATGTGGGAACATCACCCTGACATTTGTGTCATTTTTTTAAGGATTTATTTATTGGAATTTATTGGATAATTATTATTTAAAAGGGGAAATGCACCAATTTTACACATGAAGGCTGAAGACAGGACTCCTGAGCCTGTGAAAACAGTTATATAAGGTTGTCTGTGGAGTAGCTTTGTCAAGTCTGACAAGCAAGATGATGTCATAGTGATGTCATCAGGACATGTCATAAGTTCATAAGTTCTCATTTAATCAACCAATCATTTGTCAGTTTAGGAATAATATTCATAAATGAAACTTTGATGGATGCTTGAACTGAAGCTTATACGTAGTGATTTATTTGTTTCACTCGTTTCAGGATATGTAATTCAATTATGTCACAGGAACTTAGAGAGAGAGGCTCTAACAATCAATTTCACAGGAATTCCCCTGTATGTAAGAAGAGAAATTTTGATTACCTGGCCAGATACCAGAAGAATAATGCCCAGAACACCCCCGCACCCAACACACCTCCCCTTACATCCCACCAAAACGCTAACGGCTGGAAAAGAGAGATGAAAACAGGAAACAGCTGTTGAGAAGTGGCTCGTCCCAGTCGATCTCTAACTCTCCTCACAATCTCCTCTCTGGACTTCTTCCTTCCTTTCTCTTCCCTTCTCTCACACGCCAAATGTCCAACCTCACTTGGATCCAAAGAGTTAAACCAGGTGAAAAAAGTGACACTTTCTCTCTTGAACACAAAAGCCCTGCAGGTACATTTGGTTGATAACTTGGTTGCAGGGGTGGCTTCCTCTGTTTGTGTTCCCACTGAACTCCCTGGCTGCTTCACTCAAGCCAACACTCATGGGGCTGTTACACAATCTTCCTGATATGAGACAAACCCAATTCTCCACATTTAATGAGATGATTCTTAGTAGATTAAATCCGGTGTTGGCACAGAAGAGTGGGAGTCATTACTTGACTGACAGAGATGCTCATTTTGCATAGAGCAACTTTGTGTAATATTTTATTTTAATTATTAATCAATCTGTTTCCAAATGTCAAGGAGAATTCATTTACAGTGATGAAAGGTTTAGAAGCAATAAAACGTCAAACTTGAGAAACTGAATCTGGATACTTTTGCCATTTTGCTCAATGAACGACTGAGAAAATGAATCAATATTAAAAGTAGTTTGTAATTACGGTTCGTCATTAACAATGATCCAATGGCCTGTGGACATAAAAAGTAGGTTAAATTTGCAGCAATTTACCTCTTGCTCATATCATGTAGACCTAACCAGCTAACTGACATGAGCTAGGAACAACAATGTGGCCACTCTTCATCAGCAGTCTTGGCTAATTGTTGTTGTTGGTAACATCACTGCTCTAGACACTCCCTACATCTACTGTGACATCTGAGATCCAACACTGGTTTGGTTCTTGTGGATTCCTCCACAGATTGTAGCATCTGGGATCTGGAGTTTGTTTATGACATGTTTTCTAAAGGCAGGACTTCCACGAAACACACTTTTGTCTGTACAGGAACTGGAACACTGTCATGCACAGGTCACGTGTATGCTATAAATACTGGTAAGTTTATCTTAAGTTCTCTTGTTTAAATAAAGATTGTATAATTTTCCCATTGTATTTTATTAACCTTCAAGACTTGTAATTTTTTATTCTTAGACTTGCCTTACTAGTCATTTTCAGTGAGCAGTACGGTGAAAGTTTGAATGTTAAAACTGACAAAATGCTTAAGTGTCTGTCTGTGTGTGTGTGTGTGTGTGTGTGTGTGTGTGTGTGTGTGTGTGTGTGTGTTTCACTTTCCCGGCCTCCTCCTAAATCTCCTTCTCCAGGCTGAGTGGACTCCCACAATGAAAGGTTTTGGTTTTGGTTCAGACAGCGCAGACGGTCAATGAGGCCTTCAATGGCATTTACAAGACCTAACATTACTCCCCCAAGGCACTCAGAGATCTCCAAAATGTCTTGAAGGCAAAGGGTAAAAAAACCTGTAAACTGTTAATCTGCATCTTCAGAGAGCACTCACTGCTTTACACACCAGCTTTAAGCCAGTGCTTGTACACTTTGAGCATAGAGCAGAGGTAAACAAAAACAGTGCAGACACGACTGGTAAGACTTGTTTCACTAGTACATTTTTAAAAAGCTACAAGTCAATGCACTTGTGTGTGTTTGTATGTTTTTTTAACAGACTTCTTTGTTCGTCACAGCCCATTATGGAGACGCTGGGGAGAAAAATAAGGTGTCTCAACATCATCTTAAATCATCATCAATACCTGAGCTGCACCATCTACACTGCGTGGCCAGTCTACAGCCAATGAGGTTAATGACTACTGTTCTTCTGTGCCATCACCACTGGGGAACCATGATTCTTCCACAGAGCTGAGAAAAATCTAGCTCCTTTAGGGTGGTTCATAGCAGATCTCATGAGAGCATGGCACTGAAAACCAGTCAGCAGGGCAGAGTCATGAGATTAGAACCAAAGGGAGCGCCAGCCACCCACAGGGTTACACAAACCTGAGGAAGCAGGTAAACAGGTGGCTCTTGTGTCATCACCTCGTGGGCTGTGAAACTAAAACTCGGGCTGCTCCACAGAGAGTCCTTACACAGAAACAGACAACACAAACAAGTAGCACATGTACTGTAAGACCAAATTCTGCATCAGTACAGAATGCTGAGTCATATCAAGGTATCTCTTTCCCTATTTCCTAGCTTTGGACCAATGCTACTGTGCCTAGACTACTTCTTCTGTCTGTATGGTTCATCTGGTTTGTGTTGAATGACTGACTCTAATCCCACACCATGGATGCTACATTAACACAAAGTCTGCATGTCATACTCACCACGTTACATTAGTGTCTATATGATGTAAATGTCATCCCTTTAAGTGTGTGGAACATGTGAGCTCACACCCAGTGTAGTATAAACAGAACGACATGTCCATTTAGGAGTATAATCCCACAACAATTTTAACCATGTAACAGTGACGTTCCTGGCACAATTCTGGCTGGAGACCTTGGTTGTATGTCATCAACCCTTCTCTAGCCATGCTTTTTGTCTCACTCTACTGTCAAACTAAGATAAAAGCCTAAAAAGCCAAACGTAAGACATGTATAAAGATGTGTGAATGCCAGGAGCATATTTTAGAGAAACAATACATTTGGACGATACCAAAGCCACTATCTTCATTTTTGGGCTTTGGCTATTACTTTTGTTGAATATTAGATGAGAACAAAACAGAAGAAGAATCCCTTCAAAACTTCCAGAAGGCCATTTATAACAATTGAAACCAGTCAACTGCTGGTAATGCATGACAATCAGGAAACTCTGCCAACTCCACCCTAAAGTTCCTGGTACTTTTGAGGGTCCTCAGAACTACATCCTGAATGTTCCTTCTGGGAAACACTAACATAACCTGTGAACACAGCGTGACAACATGTCACAATACGGGCGTTTTACGATCAGCCATCGACTAAGTCACATGATCTTCAAGAGCAGAGGGAGTTCGCTCAGTTGTTATGGAATTGTAGATACTCCCATGTTTCCGAGCTCTGGCTTGATGGTAGAGTATACAAAGGTCATGAGGAAGACTGCATGATCGATCGAAAGTTCCAGAAGAGCTACTAAAAGGATGCTGGGGTGAGATTGTTTTGACAAGTACTGTTTCCAACAAAATGTTGAATTTTCAGTGGAGACACAAATTTGAAGCACAAAAATTAGTAGCAACTTTTGACACTGAAAGAGTGTCAAAATTTAAGGCATCAAGAACCATCAGTTACAAATGTGTTCTTGATCAATAATCATCAGCCGAATTTTAGTTGACAAAAATGAGTATAAAACATATTTTGGTCGTGACCTCAAACTTTGGATTGTCCTGCGTAACCTTTTAAAATGAGACATCATTTGACCCTATAATACCCACAACACTAACGTATGTATGTGTGAGTGAGTGTGGATAAAACCTCGTAGTGAACTGTGTGTCCCTACATCTGAACAGGAAATGAACACAATCTGTCCACGCTGCCACGTCAGAAACACTCACTGCTGCCTCTCAAAGCTCTGTGTTCCACTCAGATTTTATCTTCCTCTTCTTTGCCTTCACACAAACACTTGTAATAAAACTCGACAACCACATCACACCTTCTTCTCAGGTGCCTTTAGCCTCTAACTGCTCCAACATTCCTGTTTTCTTGACCTTTAAATACAGAAAATCCCCTCTATCGTCTCCCTTCTGAGCTCTTATTTCAACTCCATATTTCAAAACATGTTTCATGGCACCCAGTTGTTCGGTTTGTGTCTTCACACTATTTACGATTGGCTTCATGAAGTGCCAGAGCTCTGGAAATGTCAGGAGCAGTGTGCATAAATACATCAACGAAATGTGCAAAATGCAAACTTTAAACAAAAAATGACACATAGCTGATAAAGCCTGAACTGATGCACCACTAATGATTTACTGCCAAATCAGGATGGAAACCATATGGTTTCTAACGCATGGAGTGAAAAAACATCTGACTGGCTGTGTAAACTGTAAAGCTGGATGGATTTAATGGATGCTTTGGATTGCTGATAGCACTTCTGTTACTTGAAATTCAGCACCAGTCCTCATATGATACTCTTTTGGATATCTCAACCTGTTGTCTGAAATTGAAATGGTGTAATTTGCACCTGTCGTCTTTTCCTGTTCAAAGTGCCACAAACAAGAGAAGAAAACATATAATCATCACATCACAGCCTCAAAAAAGTCAGTACTGATACAAAAAACTGACACAGTTCAGGAGAGACTTTGCATATGTTTCAGTACTAAACCATTCGAAAACATTCAGGGTGTGGAGATGATGTGGATGTTTGGCAATTATGGGTGTCTGGAGACTGAGTGCATAAATGTTTGGGATCTTCGTAAATGTTTGGGATTGCAACATGAAGACAGGATGGTTGCTCAGTGAAGACAGGCTTGTACTTCAATACTTCAAACTGAATAAGTTGTAGATAGAATAAAGTAGGTATTAATGTTTCCCAATTCAGAAAACATCTTATATAGATCAAAAGAGAAAAGGCTGTTTGCTCTGTTCTAAAAAACAAACCTATTTTTGTTACAATTCCGTCATTTTTCTTCTTTTTCTTTCCTGTGTTAAGCTCATTCAAGTTCTGAGAAGGAAAATGAATGCAGGGTTTTATGTAACTAATTTTTTGCCTTTGGCTACTCTGTATTTGCCATGTCCAAGTGTCATAAATGTGCTAAATAAATGCTGCACTGTTTTCTGTTATATCACCAAAACTAAGACGCAGGACATTAAAAAAATTACGTCATCAAAAACAAGACAACTGCGTATCATTAAAGGCTCTTTATTATTCAGACTGAACGTCAGTAGCAAATATTTTGTACTGAAATCTTACTTTGTGTAAGTTTGTCCCTTTGAATGCCAAAAAATAACCATGACTCAGATGTTCTCCCTGTATTCTATTATTATTGTGGAAAAACCCACACCACTTAAACCATCATGAGACATTAAGTTGGGCCCAGTTAGCCTCCAAATGATTCTTCTTTCAAGTTGTAGACTTGTGTCAGAGCATTATGAATAGGGATGAGCCGGATACTCGTTTCAGACGAGTATCCTTTACGGATAAAGCATTTTGACGAATACGATTGTGATACGAGTAAAATCCATCAATATCTGTGCTTGTGCTGAAGGAAAATCCTCATTGTGGAACCGACTGTCTTCGCGCTCTGTGATTGGCCAGTCACACACAGCGCCCGCCCCTCCCTACACAGACACGTCTCTCCCAACATACGCGCGGTGCATTTGACAAGACAGAGCTGAAAACGGCTGGCGTCGCGTCGGTAAATGCCTCCGCTCCGGTCCGATTTTTTTTTTTTTT